>SNQJ01S0146472.1:10312-24026 GCA_010110895.2 Picea sitchensis
GAGAGAGAGAGAGAGAGAGAGAGAGAGAGAGAGAAGGGGGAGGGAGAGAGAGACATATAAGAGAGAAGGGGCAGAGAGTAGGGGGGAAAGAGGGGAAAAGTGTATATATGTTTGTGTGTATAGAGAGAGAGATAGAATAAGGGAGAGAGAGAGAGAGAGAGAGAGAGAGAGAGGTAGCGAGTGAGGGATCAAAGGAGAGAGAGAGTGAAAAATCTAGCATACGTTATTTTGATTTCATTTTTTTTCGCGACGAAGTGACAACTCTAACGTACGTGTTTGTTGAGTTGGTTGCCTCAGATTTAGGTTCAGGATGACAAACCTAGAGGCTTGTTCTGCAAATACATAAAAAAACCTTTATTATTATGAATACCTCTTTATATCTATGTTTTTGACATCATTTTTCTATATACTACAAAAATCGATTATCGATGAAACTACATACATAGATAGAGTTGGTTATGCAGATTCTAAATATATATTAAAAAATTCAAATTAATATTGTTTACTATTTTTAATCTATTTTTGTCTTGACATATACCAAAATCCTAAAATACATACCTGTTTTATTTCTGCTATAACTTTATGTCAACTTAATCATTTTTCAAATGAGTTATACACTGCACTAGAAGAGACCAATATTTACAATCTAAAAAAAAATAATTTATTTTGATAATGTTAAGACCCTCGTAGCCTACACAAATGTAAGGCATTGTAATTTCAAAGATATATTGACTTTCATAATTTAAAAAATAAAATTATATATATATATATATATAAACTACATTGCATTAGAACAATGGGTTCTCTACAAATATAAAAGTTTTTGGAAGAAAATTCCATCGTTAAGGTACTCAACACATGCACGAATGGAGCCATATACCTTATAATTTGTTGGAAAAATAACATACAACTATTACAAAAAATCAAATTTCACATAGTTATTCATAATTTCTATGAATAAAAGTTGTATATTCGAAAAGCTAATACAATTTCCTATGTTTCATCTCTTTAGACCAGATTCAAATTAATTGTAAAAGTACCTTGAATAATCCCCCCAAATTAACATATTTCTATTTTTCTATGTTTTTATTGCCATTAACATGTCACCATAGACCATCATTAGCTTGCACATGCTCATAATAAAATATTTCATAATATTGCAAGTTATGTTGTGATGAAATATTCTAGTGGAATATCCACAATAGTTTACAGATCACTCAAGCAAAGGGTATTGGTTATGATGAGACCTTATATCTAGTGACCATGATTGCCTCTATTATGATGTTGTTGGCACTAACATTTTCTTATGATATTTATTTACAATGAGCTAAAAGAAGAAATCTTCTTGAAGAAATTAGATGGATTTGTTGTAGAAGGGAGAGAATACATGGTGTGTCAGGGGAAGAGATCATTATATGGATAGAAGCAGAACCCAAGACAAAAGGTAACAAAATTTTGAGAAATACATTATGGGACAAGGATTCATAAGAAGTGAAGCAGACCATTATTTTTACTTCAAGACTGTACTAACTTTATTATCTAGTCTTATATGTTGATTCTATTATTTTGATCAATGATTCTATTAAGAAACTAATGAAGGAGACTAAGTCCCAATTGTAACATGAGTTTGACATGAAGGACTTAGGTGAGTTGCAATATGGCTTAAGAATTGAGGTGAAAAGATACCATCAAAATAACAAGTTGTATATTAATGAAAGAAAGTATGTGGAAAACATACTTTCAATCTATTTAGGATGGATAAGTGTAAACCAGCTTGCAGTACATTTCAAGTGGGTGTGTGTTTGTCAACTAACATGATGCCTAAGAGAAAACACGAGGAAGAGGATATGGTAAAATTTCCATATGCTAGTGTGGTTGGTAGCATTATGTATGCAATGGTGTGCACAAGGCCAAATATTGCACATGTAGTAGGAGTTGTATGTAGGTATATGGAAAATCCAAGGAAAGAGAATGGGGCAATGGTCGAGAGGACTTTAGGAACCTATGAGACACCATTGACTATGTTATTTGTTATTAGGGTTATTGAAGCAAGAAGCTTTATGTGCATGGGTTTGTTGATGCCAAATGATGTTAAGTGGATAGGTAATGTGGACAATGTAAATTCCACTAATGCATATAAATTTACATTGTTTGAACTAGTGAATTGGAAGACTAATAGGCAACAAGTTGTTTCCAGTTGAGTATTGATACAAAGTACATTGCAACTATAGTGACTTCTAAGGAATGTACTATGAAAGCTCTTTGGTTGCAAAATTATGCAAATATATTGGACTTGATCATGGGCCCATGCCTATTTGTTGTGACAATCATAGTGTTATTGCTTTGGCAAAGAATCTCATGTTTCAACCACATACAAAGCATTTTAGGGTGAAATTCCCCTACATTAGAGAAGTGGAGTCTAATTAGGAAACTATAATCAAAGTTAGGACTATGATTCAAGATAATGTGGGAGAGTGGTCTTTAACCAAGGTAATGGATGGATGGAAATTTGCTTAGTGTAGGGCCAAGGTGGGGATTCAACCTTCATCGATGCAACTTTTAAGTGATAGATTGTTAGCATATTGTGAGTTACATTACACGTGTAACTGGAAATTTCATTTGTATATAGAATGCGTAAAGAAATTTCTAGAGTGATTTATTTTGTTTTAAAAGCAAAGTTGCTTCCCAATTGTATTCATGATTTTAGGGTAACACTCCTTCAATGTTTGTACATTCTTTATAAAAGAAAAGAAAACAACAAAGCACACAATGGTTTGTCCTAGTGAAAAGAAAACTTCTTTGTTGATGTGTGTGCTTCTTTTCTATGGTTTTTTTGTTATGTGGAATATGTTTATGTTATAAGTTCTTCCTATTTGTTGTGGATTGATCTCAAGATTTAACATCTACTTCAATATTAAATATTTTTAGAAGTTTTATAATTATTATTGAAAACATTATTGAAAATAATATTCTCTTCATAATTTTACAAAATAAAAAGTCCAAATTTTACTCAAAACAGATGGGCATAGAGGAAAATTTGATCTTATAATTAACCCTAAGAAATCTGTCAATTTTTTTTACTCAAAACAATGTTTGGGATATTTTTTTATCTTATTTGTTATAGTATTTAATCATTTTAAATTTCTTTTTAATTACTTTATCTCTCACTTAAATTTTGAATTACTTTATCTCACACTTAAACTATTGATTACTAATCTCTCTTCCCTTGAATTAGCTAACCAAGAGCGCTCTCTCTAAACCAATTCAATCCACACCATGGCTTAAAAAATCCTTTAAAACCACAATTATAACTTTATAAATCAACATATAAAATAAACAACATAGTGTACTTTAGAATCTCAAATCTTATGGTTCCCTAATATTGTTTACGGAAATTATTTGGCAAAATTATTACTTAACTTCCATGTTAAGCAATTGTTTGACCCCTCAACTGATAGCCCAATCCGTATATTCTAAAAAGGCATACCATTGGGAGTCTTTTTTACTCATTCTTGGATTCATGTTTTGGTAATTCCCCATGGTCTCAAAATTCATACCATTGGGAGTCTTTTTTACTCATTCTTGGATTCATGTTTTGGTAATTGCCCATGGTTTCAAAATTCTTATAGTACATTAAAGGTTATAGTATATCTATTAATTTTCTAATCTTTTTTAAAGCTTTTATTAAACAATCAAATTATTTGATAATGGATATAAGAATTTATATCCATCAATTTTCTAATATTTTTTAAAACTTTCATTATACAATCAAATTATTTGATTTGATGGATATAATAATTTATATTCATAAATTTTTTAATATTTTTTAAAACTTTTATTATACAATCAAATCAAATAATTTTACATAAAAATTTAAATTAAAATATTTAAAACCAATACAACTAAATAATATAATTAATTGATAAAAAAAATATTACTTTAAATAATATATAATTATTTAAACTATTTAATTTTGTATAAAAACTATTATATTGTAAATGTAAACAATATATACCTTTCAACAATTTAATTAAAATAAATATTTGTTTAGGCTTGGAAGAACTAATTCTATGGTACTTGTTAAAAACAGTCTTGTCCAACAATCTTGTCCAGTAGCCAAAATGTTATAATAACTAAAACATACAAGAATAGGCATAACTTTAACCATTTTATAAACATACTTTGTGAAAAACTTTATGCTCCCTCCCCTGCATACATATATAGTTAGGGATTTTTAAAGGCAACGAAGTCGCCTCAACCTTAGATAAGAAAACAATGGAGATTTCCTTGACATCGCAGTTGTACATGCTTCTTTCATATCCAGCGGTGATGGATCGCCTTCTACTCTCCAATCGAAATTGTGGAACAACTGCGACAATGCAAACTCCATCGTCAGAATAGTGCAACAACTGAGCCAATGCAAACTCCACCGTCAGAATAGAATAGCCATGGTAGATACTGGGCATCATCTTCTTCCTTCCTTGAAAAAAAGCATTCTGAAATATGATGGACCTCCTGATAAATCATCCCATGTTCTTCCACTTGCATAAACCTCACTATCTTGAATTTCGAAGAATTTGGCCTCAACACAATGGGATCCCTTCTTCTAACCCACAAGTTCATAATTACCATTGTGTTCTTACGTATATAGTACCTTCCCACTGTGAGAGCCTCTACACTGTGAGAGCCTCTACAATAGAGGCATGAGGAAGTGCTAGCGGCAATAATGGGTATAATCGTAGCGTATCTTTCACCACACATTGGAGGTATACCATGCATGCCAGATCCGACTCCTTTATTATACCATGTTGGCCAACCACTGATTCCATTTATTCCTGCAATATTTTCATTGCATGAGGATGATGCCTTAGTAGCTCACTCATCGTCCATTCTAATACATTTGCAGATGTCTCCATTCCTGGGAGAACAACCTCTACAAAAATACAAATAAAAACATAAAAGTTAGATTGGATCACATCTTTTAAAAATATCACCATCCACTGGCGCATGTTTGTTGGGTAGAATTCAAATTTGAAATAAAACTCTTATTCATTTATTACGTTGAAAGGCGTACACCTATCGGCAATGGGTACATTTAATAGGTTTTTAGTTCTTAATACGTTTTCTATGGACGAGATTAAATATGCCTAGAATATTCTTAATCGTCACAATAAAAGAATGGCTCTGATTTCATCCATTAACTTCCGAGCTGTTATAAAGGCATCCGTTTATATGTTTACCTTTTTACATTTACCTAATCGTGTTTAAAAATTGTTGTGTTCACTAACTTATTGCCACGTCTATCTGATTAAAAAATATTAAGATATTCACACAGGAATTAAGGCGTTTCATGTTTCTGCCGCTGACTTTTGGTGGCCACATTTCTGTGCGGGCATCACCAACGGTCGCTAATCGTTTCGGCGTTGCGTTTTTAACATTCTAAGCCGCCTTTCGGCATTCACCAGCCGCGACTTAGCGGCTGTGCTAGTCAACATACAATTAACCTGAGCGTTATTCTCATCCGTTGATTACTATATCGATCCAAGTGGGATACGATATTTCATGGTCATCGATTTGATGTCCTATTTCATGGTCGTCGATTTGATGTCCATCCAAGTGAGATAACGTACGCCCTATGCAGATGATGGATGCCATGGTATGGAGGTCATTTGTCGTCGTGATCATGATAAGATAATCCATATATGCCTGCCTGAGAATGATCGATGCCAACTTATGGATATCTGAGGAGGGCATCGACGATGGTAGGCTGCGGGAAACCTATATGTTTGTACATCAGGGCACCTGACAATATTCTTAGTTAGTCTGCAGCAGGCTAGTTATTGCTCGCCTGAAATCAAACGCTACCCAATTTTTAAAGACTCGTCAATATGAAATTCGTTGACAATATTTACATTCTCAACAGTCGAAGGTGATTGCATGAAATCAAATTAACGCTGCTCACTTTTTAAACGCCCATCAATCAGAAATTTGTCGAAGAATATTTACATGCTCGAGAGTCGAAGCCTTTCGCATGATATCAAATTAACACTACCTTAATTTTCAAGGAGTAAGCTAAAGATGCAACCTTTTGATTTTTCGATGGCCGCATAGGTCCCATCTCCACGAACTTCCGACGTTATTGAAGTTTGTGCCTCGCTCCGGCGTAGACCTCCCTCTCGCGTCGTTAGCCTTTTCCGTTTCTCAGCCGTCCGTTTCATGGTGGACGGATGTATTCATGCGATAAATGGGCGTGCTTCATTTCAAATTTGAAGCGCGAGAGAAAGACTGGAAAGGTTGAGGCCCATTTCTTTCATCGAGTTGCAGGTGGGGGAAGTCCACCACGACCGGGTGATATATGGGACAATGCGCGTGGAGGCGTTCAGAGTAAGTAGAGTCATGATCTTGCTTGAAGATGGTAATTGCCTTCTCGTCAAGCTGTCAGTTTGCAGTGCAACTTCTTACCAGGCGGACATCGAGAGGCTATGTACGCAGAAGCCCAACGGTTTATGACTGGTCAGTCTTTGATTCAATCGTAGATATCATATGAACTCAATTATATTTGTTTTGTGCTGCGAGTAAGGATTATAAAGTTAATGCTATAGTGATGATTGATATTCCCAAATTATAAAATTGCAGGGTAGTCATCGACTCCTGGGAAAGATGAGAAGCGACGGTTGAACAATATTCACTTTCTATCTGGGAGGGCACTGTTCTTGTCCATGCATTTATAATGACGACTACTTTCTCATCGGAGTACAGATTCAAGTTCCACATACAGTTTGTTCCAGGCCGGATGCAAGTATATTTTTGTAAATAGTTGGGTTAAGTTTGTTCAGCGTTGGCCCATCTGTGCGGGTTTATAAAGCGGAGTTAATGTACATGAGCCTAAGGAAAAATCTCAAATTTATCGCGTATAGAGTATTTTTGGTCCATTGGATAATTGTTGTAACTCCAACTTACTAGAGTACTAGAATGGATCCATTTCCTCGCTCACACGCTCTCTTCTTCTCCCATGTCCTTCCTTCACACCATGCATGGGATTGCACTATAATCTATCCACCAAAAAGTGTAGTTGCTTCTGCTTCTACATGCCTGGAGTGGATTGCACTATAATCTTCCACCAGAAAGAGTATTTTCTTCTGCTTCTACGCGCCTGGAGTGGATCTTACAATACAACACAGGTCCTCCTTAGCATTGCAGTTTCTATATATGAAAATGGAATCACCAACGTGCAAAAGAAAAAAATATACCCCCTCGCACAATGATCTCTATTTGACCCACTTGTCCGCATTATATCTGAGCACCCTATGTGTGAAAAAGAAAATGATAAAAGAGGTGATTCATTGTATCATTTGGATGTTTTCCTTTAAACTTGAATGTATCAATTTGAATTCTAAGCTTCCATGATGATTACTTAATTTGGTTAGGAACAAAACTGTTTCAAAATCCTTAATAAAATATCTAACTGAAATCGAGTTTGCTTAATAAATTAAAATTATAACTATTGGTTTAGTTAAAATGTTTGTAATTCACATAAAATGAGAAAGTAGACATTGCTTTGGCACATCAAAACTATATTGAATGTTTTATTCAACCAATAAAACTTTGCATTAAAAGAAACACACTAACAAACTATTTACAAAATATTTCAATTACACACCAAAATATAGGAGCTAACTTACTTTGCATTAAATAAACATACTAACAAACTATTTACAAAATATTTCAACTACATACCAAAATATAGGAGCCAACAAGTTGAAGGGAATATCTTATATCCAACTAAATCTAAGTATTAAGGTTTGGCATTACACCAAAGTGGTTAGTCTGTTGGAGGTTAGTCTCATATTACCAGGGTAGTGGTCGGTCCACATGACTGACATTGAAGTAACTTCATGGATTAAACATGTTACCAAGGTGGTGGTTAGTCCACCTAACTTGTATCGAAGTAACTAGGGGGAATACAATCTAGGCTAAGGCTCTAATATCATGTTAAGGTTTTTCATTACATGTAACTTGGGGGAATCAAACTTGGGTTGAGGCACTGATACCATGTTAAGGTTTGTCAAGGATCCAACATGGTAGTGTATCTCTTCTTTCAAGGATCTGGCACAACTTGGATCCCAACATTTCCAAACTCTTTTATGTGCTGAGAGACGAGTAACCCTAGATGCCATCATTCAACTTTCCCTTAAATATCCTAACTTTGTGGAAGACGAAGACAATAGGGATTTAATGGAGGAAGTCTTTGAAGAAGAACTCAAAGAAGTGGAGCTCAGTTTTCAAAAAGACAAAATCCGAAGACCTGATGGGTGGTCCCTGGTTTTTTTTGCGGGATTTTTTGACCTAGTAGAAAAGTATCTACTCAAAGTCATAGAAGATTCAAGGACAAATGGGTATATACATATTCCTTTCATTGCTACCTTCATTTCCCTCATCCCAAAGAAGGACGATCTCATTTCAATGGAAGACTTCATATCGATCTCACCATGCAACTGCATCTATAAGGTGATAACAAAAATTATCAGTCCTAGGCTCAAAGTGGTCTTATCAAAATCCATTTCACAAGAACAATTCAACTTTATGGCAAGAAGGAATATCCATGAGGCAATTGGTGTTGCTCAGGAGGTCTTACACACCATGAAGACGTAAAAAACCAAAGGGGCGGTCCTCAAAATAGATCTCTCAAAAGCCTATGACAAAATCAATTGGCTTTTTTTGAGGATGTTCTTAACTCATTTACTCTCCCCTTTATAAATTGGATTATGAGTTGTAATATGTTAGTGTCCTTTGTAGTACTCATCAATGGTGCAACTTTGACCTTTTTCAAAGTAGAGAGAGGACCCAGGAAAGGTTTTTCGTTGTCCCCCCTTAATTTTTTTTATGATAGCAGAAGGGCTCAGTTGGGCTCTACTGTAAGAAAAACTTAAAGGGGATTTTCAAAGGGTCTCTTTCTCGCAAACCCTTAGACTCACTCATCTACTATTTGTGGACGATGTGCTAATATTCTGCAGTGGCCAAATGAGAGACACAAAGACTTTAAAGAGTATTCTAAACCTTTTCATTCGAGCCACATGTATGCATATCAATGGTAAAAAATCCACCATATCTTTTCACATTATGGAGGATCAGAAGGTAGAAGTATACATGGTTCTAAAACCCAACAATTATAGGAAAGATGATTGGGCCTGGATATTAGCCAAACTGGAAAATAGATTGAAATCTTGGAGCTTTAGATGGCTCTCTAGAGTTGGGAGATTGATCTTACTAAAGATAGTTTTGGAAGCCATACCGGCCTATTGGGTCTCACTTGCCTCGGTCCTGAAAGGAATTCTAGAAAAAATAAAGACAATGTGTTTTAGATTCCTTTGGGTTGGTCAAAAGGAAATGTTTGTGATGCCCTAGATAAAATGGAAAACTGTGGAAACCTCAAAACTACTGAGGGGATGGGGTCTAAAAAAAAATCCACAGTTTTTCAAAAGCACTTGCAGCTAAGGTAGGGTGGAGACGGATTACCACTGAAAGTATTTGGACAAAAGTGGTTCACCAAAAATGTGGCAACCTAGATTCTATGCTGGATTGGATCAGAAGGTCGAACAAGGAGACCCAAATTTGCTCAATTACTTTGAAATCCTTATTAAAATATTTTGCTATCAGTAGTTAAGGACTAGCCTAAAGAGTGGGAAGAGGGACAAAATTCAGAATTGGACATGACCGATGGCTAGAGAATAACATGGCACATATCCTTCCTCGGCCTCTCATCAAAGCTCTCTAAGATATGGGTTTTATTCACCTGGATCAAGTTGCATACATAAATAGAACTACAGTGTGGGGGAAAGAATGGCAGGGGGATATGCAGTTGGGGTTGGATGAGGAATTCGTGGAGGCTTGGAATTCTTATACCAGAGCTCTAAAACTAATCCATGTYAGAAACATATGTTTGCTCATTTCACCATAGACAATATAKCAATATTGTCACCCAACCATAGGCACAAAGGCCACCCCCGAGCACCTTAACCTTGACATAGAGAATAATTCCAAACGTAAACCATAAAAACAATAGCCAACCAAGGTAGCGTACCTCTCTCCAAAGMWAGCGTACCAAGCAGAAATTCCAAACCATAACCAAGAGAATTCCAAACCAAAACCAGAATGTCAGTTGCAGCAGCTGCAACTGCATCTCCTCTCCAAACTTCTGCACCATTGGTCTTATGCAGTTGTGAGAGTGATATTTACAAATGAGCTTTAGATCCCTCTTATTTATAGTCCTCCAAGTGACCTAACTAGGCCAACTTCTACTTCTGGAGTCTAATAACTCAATAGCAAATACTCTCTTGAGCTCACTTTTCTCCTAGGTTTATTATACAATGTTTTAGGGTTTGTCTTGCTTCCCAGAATATTTTATTCTTGTCAGGGTTACTGCTAGCGGGAAAATCCCCCCTTTAACTACACCAGGGTTTAAGATGTAGACAGAGTGAATGACCATCTAAAAGTAAATCTATTTTCTACTCTACCCCAAACATACCAAGACAAATGAAAAGATAAAAATAAGAGAAAAGATCGGTAATTGTACCTTTTATCCCACGTCCGGTGATGATCTCTTCAAGCTCTGTAGTTCCAACGACTGCACGTCTCTCCCCAAGGTTGACCTGCATCCAAAACTAGGCAAACAAGGACTAGAAGCATGCTATTCTATTCATGAGTTAGGGTTATATATCAAATGCTAAGTATAAATCAATGAAAATACACAAAACATCATGATTTGGGACAGGGAAAAGAGACTCTTTTATTCATCAAACAAAGATTGAAACTTACAATCTATGTCGGCCACCGTTCCATGAACCTAGTCCGAGATCCTCTTTACAATGCTCCAAGTGCACCTTCAATAGGCCTCTTCTCTCAATCTTTTTATCTCCTCAAAGGAAGGGAATGGATTGAATGGAGGAAGAAGCAGTTGATGAGGGAATGTTGAGGCAATATCTCACAAAAGGTAGCAAAAGATTGGGAAAGGAGGGGAAGTGAAATTGGGCAGAGTTTCATTGTTATTATGCTTGGATGTGAAATGCGACCCCAACACCTTATTTTGTATGACAAAAGGAAGGTTATTCAGTTGGGTGACATGCTATAGTAGGTGAATTGGTTGGGAAACTTCCAATAGTCCGTGTATTTCAACGAATTCCTTACAAATTTTTAATTTTTGCAACTTTTGAAAGTATACGTGAGTTGTTTAGTGTGCAGCAAGAATATGTATGTGGGATCTAGTGGTGCATCAAGCGTATGTATGTGGGTTGTCATTGTGCAGGGTGCATACATTCTCTAAAACATGGTTTTTTAAGAAGATCTTCTCAGTAGTGCTTTGGAAAAATATACAAGGAAGAGGGACAAGGCCATGTATGCATCGATAGGGAATTTTAGGGATATAATATATGCTCCCTAATGTGTGAGGTCAGAAAAGAAACTGATGGCCGAAATACATTACAACATCTTCACCAATGTACAGAATTGAGTGAGCCTGAGACGAGAGTTCGAGTGGTGCCATTTGCAAAACAACAATTGTCTCTCTGAGGTAGGCATACCCATGCTTGGGATCAACTAAATCATGGATACCAATCAAATGCACTACAAATCCATGTCATATAACTATATAAAGTGTAGCCACAATAAATACACAACAGATATACATCTCCAAATAATTTGAATATATACAAGAATAATATTCATATTCAAGAAGCTAGTGACACCTGATGGTTGTAGATGAGGTCTTATAACATGCTCTTCAAGAAGATCATCTTCTTGAACCAAGACCATGCCGATGGTCGACTCCACGACAATCAAATACAACAAGAAATCTATGTTATAATTAGGAGGCTAGAGTAGAGGGGAAGGCGTCAGGGCACATTTCAACACTTCAAAAGGGTGTTGAGCAACTTCGTCCCAACAGAATGGGACCCATTTTTTCAAGATACGCATAAACCCTTTAGTGATATTGGCGTAATTCGCGACAAAATGCTGAAGAAAATTCACTTTCCCCTCTAAGCTCTGAAGGTGGGGTATCGTGCACGGGGGAGGCAATTGAACTATCACCTCAACATTGAGAGGATCAACCATGATCCATGTTGTTTATACAATAAAAACTAAAAGACAACTTGACGTCATGTAGAAACTGCACTTGTTAAGATTCAATTGAATCCGATAGTAGCGACATCATTAAAATATTAGTCGAATATGGGAAGGATGATCATATCTCTTGCGAGAGCGTGATGATAGATCATCAAGGTATGCCTCAACTATTTATCTAAGGTCATGAAAAGAAAACGACATGGCCCACTGAAACATGTCTTCAACACTTTTCAAGCCAAAAGTAATCTTATGATAAGCGAATGTCCCCCACGGACAAATAAAAGTTGTTTTATGTTGGTCCTCGGGTTTGATTTGGACCTGATTGTATCCCAAGAAACCATCCATGAACAAAAAGACCTTGCGGCCTCTGTATTCATTGACAGTCTAATCGATGAACGGGGTAGGAAAATTATATTTCGAACAAGCCTTATTCAAATCACAGAAGTCCATGCACACACGAATCGTGCCCTTTTTTGTTAACCGAAACTGAGTTTGACACCCATTCTGTGAACTGTACAAGGTAGATAAAACCGACTTTGAGCGGTTTTTCTACTTCTACCTTAATTGCTATCGCTTTTCAAGGATTTAGTAGACAAAGCTTCTATTAGAGAAGCTTGGCATCAGGATAAGTCGTAATTTCATGCTCGACAATTTGTGAGTCAATGCCTGGCATTTCCTCATAAGACCAGGAAAAAATGTCACGGAATTCCTTGAATAACTCAGTGTAAGTTCGAATCTCTTTGGGGGAGCAATCTTCTCTGATGAAAAAATTCTCCACAACACCAGGTGTTTCGGAGATATTGATTGGAATCGTGGTAGCAATGCTTGTCATGTTACCCTTGGCATAAACGTCATGCGTAGCCAGAGGATTGATAGGATAATAATTATGTCCATTCACGGTCGAAACAAATTCTCTCGCCTCTATTCTCCTTAACTTGGAAAGGAATGAAGATCTATGATGTATATCATCCCAAGGTTTATCATGACCAGTCAATGCCTCAAGAATCACCTCGTGAGAGGGAAAGACCAAGTCTAAAGGATCTTCAGCGGCAAGAGAACCTTGATCCCAAATAGGATCGAGAATTGGATATAACTCCTGTGGGGGAGCTAGATTGGGTTTGGCCGAAGTCTGTTCGACAATGTTGTACACAACCTCAGCCTCAGACAAAGGCATGGCCATGCCAGGATGCCCTGTCCCTTCCATTGAGGCCGATGGGGAAGGTAAAGTCCATGGATCATTAAAGTAGCTTGTTCGAAATGATGACACTTGTAAAATTGCAGCCCTTGGTTGGTCGGGGACAACCGATATAAGATTTACATCCTCAATCGATATAAGATTTATCATGGTCCTCTAGGTTGATATGTATTTTATCGTACCCACTAAAAACATATAGAAAGTAGAAATACATTTTACTAGACAAGGCATATAGCACTTGATCAATGAAGGGTAAAGGAAAATGATCCTTCCTAGCAACTTTGTTGAGTTCTCTATAATCTACACATATTCCCCGGTTTCTGCTTTCTTGAGAATAATGACCAATGGAGACACCTATTCATTATTTCAAATAGAGTAAATAAAATTTACACCCAAAAT
>SNQJ01S0146474.1:0-20150 GCA_010110895.2 Picea sitchensis
TTTTTTTTAATAATTGTTTGAAAAGATTTGTATTAATAAAAAAATTGTAGTCTAAGTATGTAAGGAGATGTTACAAAAAGGTAATTCATCATGGAGTTATTGTTAACAAAATTACTATACTATTTTGTCATCTTAATTATAATCAAAACAAGATTTTATGAAGACAATGCATGCAATTTATTTTACATAAACATATTGGAATCTTTGTTGGGGCTTTCAAAGAGGATGTCATTTACTTGGTCTATGCGTAGAGATACCAATTTCTTACTCATCCTTTGATTCCTTTTGATCCTTGGTAGTGGAACATGGAGATTCTGATCCACTTTAATATTTGATGGTGAAACCATTTGCTGAAACCACTGCAAATTTTTTACCAAAACATGAGTCTTGTTTCCACAAGAGACTGATCATTGATCGATTCGTCCTTTGATGGAATTGATGTGACTTGAGGAATTGGTGGCTCATACGAAGAGTTTGATAGATATAATCCCCCGCCTTTTTTTTCCACAACCATATTAGCCCTTTTTTTTGCTTCCATATTCAGTGCATGCAATTAATGAAGTTTTGTAAATTTCTTAGAGAAACACCTTTTCCCATTTCAATATTTTTGATGATCCAGGTGGATATTGGGGGCCACCCACCTATTCCAATTGGCTCCTATTGACATTTTTTAGTTCATCACGTTCTTCTGTAATTCTTTGTAATTGTGGTTTCTACACTTTCGGGGTTGTCTGAAGCCCTACACAGCTTCCAAGTGGATATTGGTGGTCACCCACCTAATCCAACTGGCTTATTTTTTATGTTTTCATGTCAGCACATCTTTTTGTACTTCTAGGGTCGTTTTGGGTAAGTAAACAATGTTTTTTTGGCTTGCCATAGTCAAATTGTAGACTTAGTTAGAGTTTGACGACATAATGTGTACTTCTCAAAAAGACCTTTCCAATGACCTATCACGCACCTAAAACGAAGGTCGTATGCAAAAGTTACGACCCCGAGAAGTTCAGGTACCAACTTACCCATTGGGGCCCACATAACTTTTAGCGTTTCATCTCCTAGGGTTACGTTTTTTGGTTTTTGGATGTTTTGGGTTAGGGTTTTGTTACTAGTGGGATACTTACTATGAGCAAAAGGCCATACAGGATTATACAATATTTGTGGTTTCCCCCACATGGGATTCCTTCAGGGATGCCATTAAAGAGCAGTACTACCCTCTTGGAAGCTATGAGGACCAGTACACAAGATGGACCACCCTGCATCAGGAAAGGGACCAGACAGTACCAGATTTCACCAATATTTTCCATACCCTATGCACCAAATTGGGGATCAAAGACATTAAGAGACATATGGTGCTCAAATACTGTGATTTTCTGCATATATACATTCAAACAAAAATGGAGTTTCTAGACATCGCATCATTGGGTACGACTTATAGATATGCTATCAAGATCGAGCAAAAATTTAAGCAGAAGAGGCGAGAGTTTGGATCTGCAAACTCCTCATAGCCGAAGCAGGGAAAAGGCGGACCCAATCCACAAAACAAGGGACAGAGCAAAGATGGCCACTCTCATGAAAACCATTCCAAGCCACAACACAATAAGGGTAATGATAAGTCGAAGAAGGACATGGGAAAATGGTGTGAATACCATAAAAGCCTTTGGCACAACACCGGAGAATGTCGCTCCAAGAAGTCACTAGTGGTCGAGTTGAAAGCTTCCGAGTCAGAGCCAAGTGACCAAGGGAAATGGAAGGGCAAAGTTTGTATGGGGAAAGGAACAACACCGATCATTTGATGATTTGAAGCATTATTTGTGATCAACTCTAGTACTCTCCTTACCTGATCTGCAAGAATCGTTCAATATTGAGACGGATGCATCCGACTATGTTGTAGGCGTAGTTCTCACTGAGCACGATCATCCGGTATCATACCATAGTGAGACACTCTCAGATATTGTCCGAAAATACCCCACCTATGACAAGGAAATGTATTCCATTGTACAAGCATGTTGCTAATGGAAACATTACATTCTGGAAAAGATACAATCGTCTACATTGATCACAAGCCTGTGCAGTTCATACAGACATAGGGGAAGTTGTAGAACGAGCACCATCATAAGTGGTCCACCTACATGTAGCAGTTCCATCTCAACATCAAGTATAAGAAATGGAGCACAAATCGTGTCGTTGGGTGCCTCAATTGACCTCTCGTGGCTAAAATCACCATCTTGCTCCATTCATGTGGGAATGAGGCATCTCAGACGCCCCAACTTTATCAACAAGATTTGAACTTCGCCATCACCTATCAACTCTTGGGTACAGTCGCTAATGTCACTGATTTTCACATTCAGGACATACTATTATGCCATCTAGGCCATCTCTATGTTCCTGCAATAAAGTTTGCAAAGTTGATTTGGGAGGCTCACTACAGTCAGATGGCATGACATTTTGGCATGTAGAAAATTGTGGTCGTTCTACAAAAACATTTTTATTGGCCAAAACTTCGACATGACATCAACAAGTATATCAGATCTTGCACTACTTGTGTCATTTCCAAGCTATCCATCAAGAAGCAAGGCTTATACACCTCTCTTCCTACTCCTGAGAGGCCTTGGGAATGCATCTCGATGGATTGCATGTCTGGCCTTCATTCCACCAAGCAAGGAAATGATTGTGTATTTTTGGTAGTTGATCGGTTTTTGAAGATGGCCATTCTCATAGTCTGCAAGAAGAGCATCACAATGACAGATACTGCCAAGCTCTTTTTCGAATGAGTGTGGGTCCATTTCGGATACCACAGACCATCATCTCTGATAGGGACAACAGGTTCCTCAACACATTTTGGTCGAGTCCTTGGTCATTGTTGGACACCAAGCTCACTAAATCCACTACATTCCACCCTCAAACCGGTGGCCAAACAAAGGTCGCCAATGAATGATTGTGCACATATTGCTCATGTATAACTTTAAGCATTTGCGTACATGAGATGAGAGTCTTCCCTGTGTTCAACACAACTACAACAGGGTTGTTCATAGTGATGCAGGTGAGGTTGTACCTACACCTCCAGCTCACCCGCTCCTCAGGATCGTTCAAATTTCCTTGTTCATGAGTCGAATTAGCTCTTTAGATTCCCTCGGGAATCACTATCAAAACACGACCCAATCCACAGGTCATTTCTTCCTTCACGGCCTCTGAATGAACCGTGAACAATTTCCCCACAGGAAACTGTTTATCCGGCATCGGGGTTTCGCTGTTTCCATTGTCGAGAGTCATTGACCCTTTGAACTCCCGATCCGCGAATCACCGATGAGCTCTCGGCTCCTTTGCGCTAGCTCTCCTGGCTAAGCTTCCACCATGCGACCACTCTCCATGACCGTGGCCTTACCTCCTTTCGAGGCTACTCCTATCGGAGTTTCAGCACTTTCGATATCAATGTGCGCATGTATACGGGAACTGCGATATGCCGATCCCCGACTTCCCCCGGATGCTTGACATGCGTCTTCCCTACGGCTCTGTCCTCTTCCACTGCTACGCTGACAGTTGTCCCCCACTGATCGGGGTTTCGTGGATCGCGAATTCAAAATGCCTAAACATCATGTCCCCGGAATCTCCGATATCCCGATGGACAAAGTGCCGACGGCGCTGATTCTTTGCCACCTGTTCTCCTGACACTCGGTGTGGCCCCACGCTCCTAGACCTTATCGGGAAATCGCGTATCGCGATTCTGCGATGCACGAAACCCTTGTGCTCGAGATATTCGATATCCCAATTCCTGATATGCCGATGAAGCCTCTTGTCGGGACTCCCTCCGATGTCGCTAGATGACTGCCACGTGTCCTTCCAAATGGACGGTCCATATCTCCTCCGGGATTTCGAGACTTTCAAAGCCCCGTTTCCTCCGACCTCAGGAATCCCGATGCGCCAAATGCCGATGGCTCCTCCTGCTACTCACGAAGGCTTAACCTTCGTGCATCTTCCTGCAGATCCGATGGCTAACGGGATCCTGCACCAGATCTAACGGTCCATATCTGTCTTCCCTGTGCACTCCTCCTCCTGAGGCTAAACTGTGCGCAACTTCTCCCGATCTAGCGGCTGTCGGGATTTCTAAGCGAGATCTAACGGTTGTCGGTCTCCTCCTGCTATGGCTCCTCCTGGACGTAAATCTCCTCGACGGTTCAGATGTCCTCTTCAAGCCGATCTGACGGCTGCTGTGCTCTCACCAGAGCCTCCTTGCGCTTTCGTCCTACCTTAGGAGAATTTCCAAGGTTCTAAAGGCCTCGACCTCTGCTTTCTTTCCTCTCTGCGAGCTCCTCAATTCCGAGCCTCACCGATGCGCGTAAAAGCGCTGCCCTTCCTGAGCTTCTTCTCAAATCTTTGGAGATTCTACCTCTACCTCTTGTAGAGTCTTCACGCATATACCATGCTACCTCTCCTGAGCTTCTTCGAATGCTCAGACCCCTTGAGGGATTTTATCCTTCTTCTCCTTCAGATGGAGAATGAAATGGATGCCCTCCTGGCTATCCTTCACTCCAGCAACCTCTGGTTGAGTGCTTTTGGGTATTCAATAACCCAGTGAAAGTTCCCTCAATGGACCTTTCCTCTAACTTTTAGAACTCGAAGAGTTCTCTCCTCCCGTGTCGTCTGCACACTTTCTCGACGCCCTTCTGGCGGAGTCTCTTCTCCCACAGAATGTTCAGCAGCTCTGGGTCCTTGTGCACCTATGCACTTCGCTCGATGCCCACCTGGCAGAGTTCTACAGAATCCTCAGTGATTCTGGTTCCTTCTGTCTGAACTCACAATGGAGTTCCTTCCTCTGTGCACTCCTTGCACAGGCTCAATGCCCACCTGGAAGAGCTCCTCAGAATCCTCAGTGATTCTGGTATTCCCTTAAGAACTCACAGCAGAGTTCTTTCTCTCTGTACACCACTGTACACACGCTCAATGCCCACTTGGCAGAGCTTCTCACAGAATCCTCAGTGATTCTGTCTGCAACTGTGTCTCAACTACACAGCCTTGCCTCTTGAGGTGTTCAACAACCTCAAAGGTCTTCTTCCTGAGTTGATGATTCCAGTCCTGTGCCTCAGCACGTCTCCGTCTGACTCCTCAGAGTTCAGAAGTGCAACCTCTGTGCACGGCCATCAGAACCTCAATGTTCTGTCACACCCTCCTGGTGTGAAGCCTCAAAGACCTTCAACCTGAAATCAAACAAACCCCTGCAGAATGCATCCATATAACATATACATTCACATCATAAACAAGGAACACACACAAACATGCATATATGACAGAATAATGCAGGAAAAACTACTTTGTTTATATTAATGGCAAATGCCTGTAATTACAAGGTGTTCCCGAGCTCTCTCTCTGGCTCTTCTCTTCTTCCCTACATGCCTACTTACTCCAAATGAGATCTGAATATCTCTTTTTACCTGATGGGCCCTTTCCTCCAGGATCACCTACTCTATTAAATTACAATCAATGACTATCTAGTCTGCTATCCAGAACTAGATCTCAGCCAATCTACAATAAATGCCTATCTTATCTACAACCTGCGCAAAGGCATGGCTTCCTTGGTTCAACAACCTAAGACATTAATTTACATTGAATTTCAAATTCAAAATGAGGTTACGCCTCTCTTCAGCCTTTGAATGCGTGCACGCTGACGTGGCTGTCTGGCTGGCTGGCTGCATGGAGAGATGCTCCTGCATCACATAGCTCCACTGAGCATAGCCCCTTTCAGGTGGGGCTGAGATTCCAACCCTTGGGTCCCATTGATGTTGCACTACCTCTTGCAACAACATAGACAAATTTTTCACATGTTCAGTCTAAGGACGACAAAGCCACCATATTCATTGAGCGGATTCAATACATCCGCCAGCAGGTCCATGATATTTTGCAGAAATCCAATGCTAAGTATAAGCAAGGTCATGATCAACACCGAGTACCGCACCAATTTTAGGTGGGATAGAAGGTATGGTTACATTTGTAGAAAGAGCGCCTTACAGGGTCCCATCGGAATCTCCGCCCACTTCGCTATGGGCCTTACACTATCACCAAGCCTGTGGGTAGCAATTCTTTTGAGATCAACACTCCACCCTTCCTTGGCTTGCACCTAGTGTTCAATGTGGACCTCCTTCGACCATATTTTCCACCATTATTGGACACCTCAGAGCTCGCAGAACAGTTGACACCAACATAGCTCAACCTTGACTACATGGAACAAACATCCACTGATAAGATAGTGGACACACAGGTCAAGGGCACTCACCATAAGAGGATCCATCTTTATCAGGTTGTTAAGGTAGGGCAACTTCTCCACCAAGGCAAGTGGCTCACCCAAGGCCAAATTCAACAAAAGTTTCCTCACTTGATGGGAGCACTCAACATGTAATATTCCAGATATATTAGTATGCAGAACATAAATAAATAGCTAGAAATGGTAGATGAACAACAATATAACCAGAACAACACCACAATAATACCAAAATGATAACAAAATAACACCAGAAATATCACTTTGATTACCGAGAGCAATGTTCACTTGCCTCTTCTAGGGGGAAACTTCCAGCAGAGCATAGCTCTATTACAATAATATCCAAGACAAAAGTTATCATACCCTCGACTCCTATTTATACTAAATATGTCTATCAAAAGAACCATCTAGAGGAATATCCTTCTAGAAGCGAAAGCTTCTACTAGGTCTTCTTACATTGGACTTATTCTTCCTTATTGCTAGGCCTTATTAATATTGACCTTTATTACATGGAAATATATTATTCTACCTACATGAGGGGTTAAGTCCCTAACATGTCCTCCCCCTTAAAAACAACCTTGTCGTTAAGGCTTGAGATGGGGGAATTGTTGCAGAATGGTAGTTGGTTCCCAAGTGGCATCTGTTGGAGTTGTATCTTTCCACTGGGCTAGCACTTCCTTGATGGTTCGCTAACGCAGTCAACACTCACGTTGGTCCAAAACTACTTGTGGTTGTAGCCAAATGGATCCTTCTTCGTCCAACTCAGGAAGGTTGGTTTGATTTTAGCACTTAGTTCCAATCACCTTCTTTAAGCAGGAAACATGAAAAACAAGATGGAGCTTAGAATGACTGGGCAAAGCTAACTGATAGGCCACTTGTCCCACACGCTTGAGAACGGTATAAGGACCATCAAATATGGACACTAGTTTCTAACAATGGTCAGCCTTGAGGGAAGTTTGCTTGTAAGGTTGCATTCGAAGAAACACCTAATCCCCTTCTACAAATTAACGTTCAGAACGACCTTGATTTGCTTGTTGTTTCATGCGATTCTGGGCCATGACCAAATTCTCTTTGAGGGTACGAAAATTAGTTTCTCTAACTGTAAGCATTTGGTCAACCGCCTGGACCTTCGAGACACCTGGAAAATATGAGAGGACTAAAGGTGGCTTTTGTCCATATATCGCTTCAAAAGGAGTCATGCACGTAGCTGTATGGTACGAAGTGTTATACCACCATTCAACTAGTGGTAATCATTGAGCCCATTGATTCTTCCTTTCTGATGCAAAAAAAATCAAATATGTTTCCAAACATTTGTTGGCAACTTCAATTTGACCATCAGTCTGGGGATGATAAGTTGTGTTGAGATGCAATTGGGTGCCTTGTAGCTTGAACAGTTCTTGCCAAAAATTGTTGGTGAAAGTTGGGTTGCGATAAAAAAACAATAGAATGTGGCATGCCATGAAGCTTGAAGACATCATACATGAAAATTTGAGCCATAGTAGATGATTTAAATGGGTGTTGAATATCACAGAAATGAGCATACTTGGAAAGACGATCAACTACCACCATGATGATTGATTTATTGCCCGATTTAGGTAAGCCGATAATAAAATCCATAGAGATATCCGGCCAAATAGCAGGTGGAATCGTAAGCGATTGTAGTGTGCCAGGAGATTTGATAGTTTCACCCTTGTTGCATTGACACACATCACATTCAGCCACAAAATTACGAATGTCATGTTTCATACCCTCCCAGAAAAAAGAGCGTTTGACTTTGTCATAAGTTTTGGTAAACTCGGAGTGCCCAACAGTGGGTGTAGCATGAAGCTCAGAAAGTACCGCGGATTTAAGTTTTGACTGTTTACTTAAATACAAATGACCTTTGTATCGAAGCTCATCACTAAGCCAAGAGTACCCTGGGGAAACTGGAGAATTGGACTGCAGTTGTAGTATCAGATGCGAACTTTTGGAATCGTGTAGCCATTCATGGCAAACAACTTGGAGCCAATCTAGTACAATGAAAGAGAGAGAAAAAAGAGACCCGTTATCTTCATATTTTCTGGAAAGTGCATCAACAACCACACTGTATTTATCTTTTTTGTAAATGATCTCATAATCATATCCAAAGAGCTTA
The DNA here is from genome assembly GCA_010110895.2 of Picea sitchensis. Lineage (NCBI taxonomy): Eukaryota > Viridiplantae > Streptophyta > Pinopsida > Pinales > Pinaceae > Picea > Picea sitchensis. The sequence goes on from SNQJ01S0146474.1 coordinate 8,382, forward strand.
GTCACCCATTTTTGTTGCTCAAGGGAGGAAAGGCGTTGTTCTAGAAAATACTTGAGGCTTTGATGATATGTCTTAATTTGGAAGCGTTTCTCCAATGGTTAAGGTCACCAAAGATCCACGACATGCAAAATAACCAACATTTCTTTTTCATAAATTGATTTTCCCAAATTTCTCTCGGATAGTTGTTTGTTGGTAAAGGCTAAAGATCGACCCTTTTGCATAAGGACAATGCCAATTCCTTTCCCAAAAGCATCACATTCAAGGACAAAGGTCTTTGTGAAATTAGGAAGGGCTAGGACTGGAGTGGTGCACATGGCCATCTTCAAGGTTTGAAAATCCTGAGAAGATGTTGGAGTCTAAGTGAAAGAATTTTTTTTAAGGAGTGCAGTGAGAGGTGTTGTAATCTTTCCATAATTCTTAACAAACTTGTGATAATAACCTATTAAATCGAGAAATCCCTGCAAGCTTTTGAGAGTCTTTGGGTGAGGCCCATCTTGCATAGCTTCAATATTTTTAGGATCCACCCTGACGCCATCCTTGCCAACAAGATGACCCAAGTACTCTACTTCTGAGGCGAGAAAAGAACATTTATATTGTTTGAGGAAAAGTTGGTGTTGAGAGAGTATAGGGAGAACTCGATACACATGAGCAAGATGGTATGTCCAGGTTTTGTTGTAGATGAAGATATCATCAAAGAAAACTAACATAAAATGACAGAGAAAAGGATGGAAGACATAATTCATGAGACTTTGGAAAGTAGATGGAGCATTACACAAGCCAAATGGCATCACCAAAAACTTGTAGTGGCCCTCATGAGTTCTAAAGGAAGTCTTAGGCATGTATGCCTCTTTCATATGGATATGGTGGTAGCCTAAATGAAGATCAAGTTTAGTAAATATTGGGTGCCACTCAATTCATCCAAGAGGTCATCAATGACAGGAATGGGAAAATTGTCTTTAATGGTGAGTTTCTTGAGGGCGCAGAAGTCAGGACACATGCACCAAGAACCTTCTTTTTAAAGGACCATGACCACAAGAGAAGAGTAGGGGATCGTACTAGGGTGGATAACACCTGCGTTGAGCAGTTCTTGAACCATTTTCTCAATTTCATTTTTTTGGGAAAAGAGGTGATGATAGGGACGTATATTGGGAGGAAGGCTTCCTGGGACAAGGGGAATGTAATGATCATGAACACCACGGGAAGGAGGGAGTCCCTGGGGAGTGGAAAAAACCATTTGATGTTTAGAGAGGATGGATTGGAGGTCCTGTGGCACAGAGGGTGTGTCAGTGGCTTGGATGGCATGGAGTTGGGAAATAATTCTAGAATGACCTCTTTTGAGAAGCTTTTCCATGTGATGGGAACTAATGATCTCCGAGGAACCAGAGGTGATGACTTGGAACTTATATTGTTGGCCCTCCTGGTCAAATTTGCATGGTTAATTCCTTAAAATCCATGATAATGGAACCTGTTGGCATAGGGGCAAACCTAGGGTTCAGCTCTAACAACGTACCAACAAAACCCTAACTACCGACCCTTTCAACAACACCTGCGAAGCAGATAAAGTCTCACCCGAGGTAGAGGCAGGGGGGGTTGCTTGAATCAAGTGTCTACAACCTAGCTAGGACACATATTTGTGATCACAATGCTTAACATAACACTTAGCTAATAACATTCATTAGTCTTTAAACACCTTATTCACATTGCAGGTTAAAACCCTAGTTACAGAACATCACAGTATTATCCAAGATCTGAGCACATTTATCCATTCAACACATAACATCAAAGAAAATCTAGCATTTATTCAGATCATAAGCACTAAACATTCATGGATATATCTATCATAACAGTGCACTAAGAAAATACAAGACAATATATCACAAAACACATAACATAGGATATATGTGGTTCACCCTAGTGTGGGGCTACGTCCACCAACTCTTCTTCTTCTTTATTATCTTTTGCCAATCTTCTTACTTTTGCAGAGCCTCAAAAGTAACTTTGCATAGGATAGGAGATCTGCGTGCACCTCGCCAGATCCTCCTTCCTCAAGCTTGGCACATTATAGAGCCTTCTTACAATCACTTTCACTTAGCTCTGCAAGTTCTCAACACACAGTATGCACAAAGCCTACTTCTATCTTACTCTAGCACTTAGCCATCGATTTACAAATGACTCGCAGACCACCTTCTTACATTGCCTAACTACTTATTTATACATTACAAAAAGGGACTGAACATGGGTAAACCCATGGACCAACATCCTATACCCATTACATAAACCCAAAAATCTCGCAAAAGGGGGCGAGATCCTGCGATCTTCGCTTCGTCAGGGCGCTTCATCTTTGACCAACCTGTCGAAGTCCCAAAAGTGGTCAAACATGACCAAGGTTCTCTAAAACTTGGTCAAGGGCAAACATGCCCCCATCACTCACCTGTGACTCGTCCCGAGTCACTCTGATCTGGACAATTCTTCTTCGAAGGCCTCGAGCTTGGCTCGATCTTCCTCGACCTGCTGCTTCGTCGGAGCCTCCTGCTCGGTGAACTCCTGAATGAATTTCTCGATGACAAGTCCTTCCAAGCGTTGTTCCACCGTGGTGATCACTTGTTCCAGCTGTGCACCTTGTCCTTCGATCTCTTCAAAAAGTGTGCAGGCTTCGTCCTACATTGGATGGAGTCTCTGGGTCACTTCCATGACTCTACTATGGATATCATTGACCCGTTGTTGAACTAAACGCACCTCCTGTGACCTTTTCATCTTCTATACTACTGACAGTAGCTTCAACTATGCTTGTACCGTCAATGCTTGTTGCTTCACCTCCTGGAGTTGTGACTCCAATGTCCTCAGTTTTAGGTCTTCTGCAAGGAGCTCATAGGTTTGCGCACTTTGGTTACTTAGTTGCTTGCATTCTAAAGCCAGTGCCTTGATTATTTTGACTGCGCTCCTAGCAGTTTCTTCCCGTTGATCTCGCACTTCCTGCGGAGTGCTTGGAACTGCTTGTAGTTCCAGTTCTACTACTCTTGCTTGAAGCTGCTAAATAACTTCAGCGAGCTTCCCCACTATCTCTCCTTCCATCTGTGCTAGGCCCGACATAGAGCGAAGTGCTCTAGTGACTGCTTCCTTAACTCCCATCTGCTCTGCGAGAAAATGCTCTTTTTCTTTCTGGATTTTCTCTCTGTCCTCTGCAAACTTAGCCCGTAGGTCGTCTTTCTCTTGCTTTGCAACCCGATGTTGCTCTAGTGCTTCCTCCTTTGCTTGCTTCAAGGCCTCTATGGCCTGCTATTTTTCTTCCTAGACACGATGAAGGTGAGCCTCTGTTGCATCTTCTAATCAGCATAGTTGGGCAGGCTCATCTCCCACTTCTATACCTTTTGATGACGATGGCACAGTAGACACTGTGAAACTCGAGTAGAGGGCTTGTTGTACACATTTTAGCTCTACCTCAATCCTGTCATACATGGTCTCTTGTTTAGCTTCGTTTCATTGCAAAATATCCTCTGAAGTGTCTGCTACAGCTGTGATGATGAGGTCGATAACATCCACTATAAGCATAGTCTGTGACTGGGGCTTAATGGCTCATGCCTTCTTCCACGCTGAGGGTTTCTTCGAGGAAACCTTTCTTTTCTTGGATTTCTCGGCCTCCGTAAGGGGTTCCTTAGGCGGTGTCACTTTACCCTGTTCCTACTTGTCTTCTTCATTTTTCTCTTCTTGGTTCACTTCTTCACCTCCTCCTCCTCCAGGTGAGTCAGGCACAATTTCCTCTGATGCGTTTTTTATCTCTTGCACTTCTTCCTTCTTCTTTTTCTTGGAGCTGCTTGGTCCATCATACTCTTCTTGGGTGACTACAGGATTTTCAATGAGGTCGGGGTCATAGAGTTCTGTCTATTCGACTAGTACAAGGAATTTTGCAGGCCATTCCTTGGTTATTTCCTCCATATATTCCTCGGTGAGTTATTTCCTCCATATATTCCTCGGTGAGTTTGTAATAAGACTGGAGCTCTTCCTTGTGTTTGTACCCGCACGCAGTGATGTAAATGAAGTGCCTGTCTATGTGGAACTTCACAAGTGGCCTGAACTTGTGGAGTGTATTCGACGTCATGCGAGGAAAGGATTCAATGGCCCTCTTCAACTATAGGTAATAGGTGTGGAACACCACATTTGTCTGCCATTGTTTTTCCATGTCGCTCGAATACCAGAGGGTAGTGAACTTCGTGGCAAGTGGTTCAGATGACTCGACTTCAGGGAAGGTCGCTCCTTCCGACATCTCCCAAGCGACGAAGGCAACTAGAATCAACAACCATCTGAAGTGAAACTCGTAGCCCTGATCCTGTGCTTCGTGGAAATCTTGCTCCAACTGGTTGACGAGGTAGCTCACTTAGTTCATCTGCATTCCTTCAATGCATTTTCCTGAGAGGTCAACGACAAACCACGTGACTTGCGTTGTTTTGTTCTTCCTTACGAGATTACCAGTGATCAAATGACAAGCTAGGCGCATTGCACCATCTTGGATGGAGGCTACCTTGTAGCCCCGCTTCCCTTCTCCACATCGTCGTAGGTGTCCTTATTAATATTGACCTTTATTACATGGAAATATATTATTCTACCTACATGAGGGGTTAGGACCCTAACACGACACAATGGATACCATTTCTTCCTAAGGGGGGAGTACTAATCCAGGTGGATATTGGTGGCCACCCACCTATTCCAACTGGTTCTTATTGACAATTTTTAGTTCAACACGTTCTTCTGTAATTCTTTGTAATTGTGGGTTCTACACTTTCAAGGTTGTATGAAGCCTTACACGGCCTCCAGGTGGATATTGGTGGTCACCCACCTAATCCAACAGGCTTATTTTGGATGTTTTCATGTCAACACATATTTCTGTACTTCTAGGGCCATTTTGGGGCCCTAAATAGTGTTTTTTTGGCTTGCCACCATAAAATTGTAAATAGATTCAAAGTTTGACAACACAATGTGTAGTTCTCAAAAATTCCTTTCCAATGGGCTATCACACACCTAAAACGGAGGTCGTATGCAAAAGTTATGGCCTCGGGAAGTTGAGGTACCAACTTACCCATCAGGGCCCACAACTTTCGGCGTTTCATCTCCTAGGATTAGGTTTTTGGATGTATAGGGTTTTGGCATTCATGAGTAATGTCAAAAAAGGCCTATGGAGCCTCATTGTAATCATTCTGCCTAGACGGATGAGTGTAGCAGCCACATCTCTTCTCAGAGATAGCTACCACCATTTGAGCAAGTTGTTTTCAGTTCTATAGTTTTACAATTTCAACCTATTTCATTTATTCAATAGAAGTTATTTTTCACTGGATATCTATTGTTGTTCTCCATATCTCTGTTTTATTGTATTCAATCTGTTATTCATTTCATTCCACTCATAAATCTAGACTAGTTGCTAACTGAAAATTTGAAGGAAGGGTCCCCCCCTCATATATTGAATGATTAGACGAGAGTCACCTTGGATAGTCAATTCTTTTATCTGAAGTGCAATGGATAGTTTAAGTCCCATTTACAGTCCATAGGCTTTTGCTTGATTATTGGTCATCATTCATAGATTTGATTCATATGATTGTGCTAGATTCCCCCTATGTTCATAAATGACCCCACTCACACCTACTTCCCCATAATATAATAAATAATAGTTAATAATGTCATAGGATTAACTTTTTTTCTAAGGAAATTAATAAGATCATTCCTTGAGTTTATTTTGATTTAGCTTCACATAAGACCCCACCTGGGGATGCAACAAGATGAACACTATTTATATATTCAACCCATAACATTTCATTCAAATCTGGAACTGGTCAAGAAATAAAAATTAACGCGAGTTGATGGCTTTAAAACTGATTTTGAGATTGGCTCATGACGTTGGAGTCTCACATATTCAAATCTATGACTACTTCCTTCTAGTGATTCAATGGATGCACAAAAAAATAGTAATGAGGAATTTTACATTACAACCTCTGTATATTGAAGTATAGTCACCTATATCAATTATCTCATACATATCATTTTCATACATCTACAGGGATAGGAACATGATAGTAGATGATCTTTCAAAAGATGAAACAAGACTGGATTGAGGTACCCAGTGGATCACATAACATCACAAGGGGACTACTTATAAATATGCTCATAAACCTTGGCTTTAAATATGTTTTTGGTTTTCTTAGAATTGATTGTATAAATATGGGTACATATGCTAAGATAAAATAAATAAGAAAGGAACAATATATTTTTTTAGTGTTTTGAATTGATGAAATAAAGCTTTAAATATGTTTTTGGTTTTCTTAGAATTGATTGTATAAATATGGGTACATATGCTAAGATAAAATAAGTAAGAAAGGAAAAATATATTTTTTTAGTGTTTTGAATTGATGAAATAAAACTTTCTTTTGAACTGGTGGAGAAAAACTTATGATATTTGTTTGGCTAAAAAACCGGTGAAGAAAAACTTATGATATTTGTTTGGTTGGTAAAAAATATAAGATATATTGAAATTTCAAATTAAGTTTTTTGTTAATGCTTCAAGTATTTAATAGAACGTAATTTTGTTCTTATGTAAATACAATTACATGTTTATATATTTTTTTATTTTGAGAAAAATAAATTTAATTTTAAAATTTTTTTATTTCATTTAATATTAATAAAATTTATTAAATTACCAACAAAATTAAAATAATTTTTTTTTTATAACAAACCACCTTAACAAATAATATTATAAAATGAGACCTATGAAATGTTTTATAATATAAAATAACTAATACTATCATTAGTGTTTTAAAAAAATGGATCCTACCAAAAGCATACATAAAAATTATGATGAAGTTTACTATTCTAAATACCACCTAGACTTATTTATCAATATTCTTTAAATTTAAAGAACATTGAAAATGAAAATATTAAACTCATTAAATTTAAAAATAATAATAATATATTTTATATTATTAAAAATAAAATATATAATATGTTTTTTAATTATTTTTATTTTTACATTTTTTAATTAGGGATTTGTTTTGTATAATATCAATATTAATAAAATATTTGATAAAAGTGTATTTTTAGTTTTTAAGATTTAGTACTAAAATTATTGTTTTAAAGAAATTAAAACTTTATATTATATAAACCACATTATTGAATTAACAAAAACAATAGAAGTTTTTTAATAAAATTGAAGCTTATAGCCAAAATCTCTATGATTCCTAAAATAATGAAAAATATAGTTGTCTTTATAAAAAACCATACTATATGATTATAATACTTCTGGATGAACTACCCTGTGAAGAATCTTCTTCAATGTCCATAGGAGTAGCTTCTAATTCCTCTTGATCGTCCTTTAAATTCCTATGTTGAGAAGCAATATACACCTAATTGATGGAAAGGGACTGAATAGGTTGAGGCATAATCAAAGTTCTTAAAAACTGGCACTCTATTTCCAAGCTTTCAATGGGCAGAGTGAAGGATTGCTCCATATTCCCAACTTTGTCTAATAATTGGCGAAGGGCAGAGCGATTTGCTTCATATATATCTTCAATATCTTCACAATGACGATGAACCTTCTTGAGCTCCCTTCAGGAAAGATCCATGCTTTGAATAAACCATCGTCCACAATTGTAATTATACCCGAGCCACTCTTCTCTTAGATAAGTGCTAATAGACTTGTTTGAAATGAAGGCAAATGGATTATTGAAAACAACAGACAACGAGCATTACATAGTCTTGTTCCTAAGAATTATGTCCTCTATGCTATGAGGTTTAAGATTAGAGAAATAAACGAAATGGTAATCCTTCCAGGAGAACCTTCTTATTATATGAGAATACCCAAAATAAGTAGATTCAAAGGTTTCCTTAACACCCTCACCAAGAGACTGAAAGCATAATGCAAGATTTCTCGTCCTTCTAATACTTAAAACAAATTGTGGAGGATTGATAGAACATGGAACATGAATATCCGACAACTCAGTCCTCGGACCATTATAATCGTGCAAAAGAAAAGTAAGAAACAAGCTCAAAGGAGAAAGAGCAAAAGTTCAAAATGGTAGCTCACTAGAACATAACCTTGAATCAATAAACTCAACAGGACACCCAATCCTCATTAAACCACACTAGAGTAAAACTACATTCAAGTACCTCTCCTTCCCAGGAAAAAAGAAGATGGATTTCACTTGAAAAACTAGAACCAATATTAAATTCGATTATATTGGCACTTGACCTGACTAAGAAAAGAAACTCGATTTTTTCAACAACCAAGACAATAGCCTCAAGTTCACAGATGAAGAATGAAATTTAAGAGAAAAATATTTTCACCAGATGTAACCTAGCCGATAGAAGACCGTATTTCAACATCGAGCGTCTTTCGAATCAATCTCCCATTGAGCTACACCTTTTCACCTTCAAAACACCACACCAACGTTTGGAGGAACTTCTAACAATGAGTGCCATGACCACATTTGAAACTCTGTAAATCCCCAATCCATACATTCTAACATAAATGTAGACCATTATTGTTGCTCACAAAATGTGTATAGGACAATTGTCTGCGTGACCAACCGAACATGCTAGCTTCCTTTCAAACCTTGAATTAATTAACCCCATCAAACTATGGAATGTGGATAAAACCTCTTTCACCATTGACATCGATTACACCCTCTCCTAACAATGATCCGTGTTTATCCCAATGATCAATTTGGATGTTAAACTCACACTCGATATGGAAAAACTTGCAATCTTCAAACTCCTTTATAATATTGGGAGCCCGAGAGATTGCACCAGGAACGACCTTCATTGGAATGTTAGCTTGATTGATAAGGGCCCTAATCACAATCATGGAGTCACCCAAAACAATAATCCTTTGAAGACCTTTAAGCTTGCTAATCTAACACCTTGCCACAATGCATATGGTTTAGTTATATTGTTTGACGTGTTTCTTAACCCCTAAGCATAGTGGACTATAATATTCCCTCCGAGATCACATATTATCCCCCCTCGTACCTATCGCCCCTAGTAATTTAAAAAAAAAGGAAATTGAAGCTTTATATTAATTGTATAAAACACCTTGTCAAAGCAACAACAAAACTTGGAAATTCTTTACAAAAATGTGGCTTATTTCCATACTATCAATGTCTCCTAATGCCCTGAAAAACATATATACTACCTTAACAAGCAACCATACTATTTGATTATAGAATTTCTTGAGAAAATATACTACCTTAACAAGCAACCATACTATTTGATTATAGAATTTCTTGAGAAAATATACTACCTTAACAAGCAACCATACTATTTGATTATAGAATTTCTTGAGAAACTGTCCTAACAAAAATGTGATTTTGAAATACATTAGTTGATAGTTGATCCATGGTCTTGCAAACCCTGCACTCCACTATGTTGTGGAGAATCTTCTTTTGTATCCATGGGAGTCACTTCCAAACCCCCTTGCTCGTCTAATGAATTCCCATGACGAGAGGCCGCAAACACTTGGTTGATAGAAATAGATTGCATAGGCTAAATGATGAAAGTTATTAAAAATGGGCACTTTGTTTCCAAACCTTCAATACACTGATTGATGGACCACTCCAAGTTCCCCACTTTGTTAGATAGTTGGCAAAGAGGAGAAAATGTTTTCTTTGAAATCTCTTCACGATGACAAATAATATGCTTAAGGTCCCTTTCATATATATCCATGCTTTGACCAAGACACTTCCCACAACTATTAGTATATTCGAACCAATCTCTTTTGGTTACAGTGCAGACTGAGTTGGATATAATGGGAATAATAAGAAAACTGACCCCAACTGGCCACAACCTTCCTTCAGACATGTTTTTGAGAGTTATATTCACTTCACTGTGGTGGTTTATATCAGAAAAGTAAACAACATTCCAAATGAACTTTCTTGCTTTGTGAAAACACCCAAGGTAAACAACGCCACGATTTCCAAAATGGGTAGAGTAAGGAGAAACCTCACCAATAATATGAGAATAGAGAGATGGAACAACAATGTAGAGAAAAAAATCCTCCATCAAACCAAACCTCAAACCCTTAATACCCCTTAAAGAAACATTCATAAAAAAGCACAATAGAAAGATATCCAAAATCTAAAAAGGAATATCACCAGATATAAACTCTATAAGATAACTAGACCCGAAGAGAGTCAAAATAGAAGGAAATCCACCCTCCAAATATTCTCCTTCCCGCATGAGGAAACAAAGGAACGCTCCTAGAAAACTAATGCCATGGTAATTATCAGGGCTACTGATAGTTAACCCAACTATCCAAAAAGAAGCTACAATCTCAAAATCCAATTTATAAACTTTGCAATCTTGGATATGAAGCAAAACAAGTAAGTAATAAAACTATTTACCAGACAATACTTGGCTGGTAGAGGAGAGACCACCAACATTGGGCGCCTTTCAATCCAACCTTCATCCACTTTGCACTTCTCCACTTCCAAAATACCACACCAAAAATCAGAGTAACCTCCAATAATGAAGGTCATGATTGATGAAGCACTAGGAAATCCCATCCCACACAAGTGACCATAAATGTAAACCATGAGAGCCACTCGAAGTTTGTGAAAAGGACAATTGGCTATGTGAACAATCATATGCACCAACTGTAGTCTGAAATTCGTAATTAATATTCCCATTAAGTTAAGGGATGTGCTCATAACTTTTCTCTCCGTTTATAATAATAACGCCCTCTCAGAGCGATGGACCTGGCTTAGCCCATTGATCAACCCTTTCTCTCCATTTATAATAATAACGCTCTCTCAGAGCGATGAACATGGCTTAGCCCATCCATCAACACGACTATTCAATTCATGTTTGATGTGGAATAATTTGTATTCATCAAACTCTTTAAGGAGACTACAGGCCCGAGAGATTGCACCTGGAATGGCCTTAATTCCAGTGTCTTTGTGATTGATAAGAGCCTTTATCACGATCATAGAGTCCACAATTATGATCAACTTCCAAAGACCTCTAAGTTTTCCAACTCTGACTCCTTGCCATAATTAGTATTCCTTGGAAACATTGTTCATAATATTCTCTAATCCCCAAGCGTAGTGAATAATAACATTTCCTCCAGGATCACATAATATCTTTATACCTACCTCCCCTAATACTTAAATGATTTAAAATTAGATTAATAATCAATTAATTTTAGTTATATACATTCTATATTTATGTGTATGTTTTTGGTTTATTAAAAATGTGTATGTTTTTGGTTTTTTCTTTTAATAAAGTGAAATGGTTTAAGTTTGAAGACACATTTCCCTCAAATTTCCTACTTCACTACTTAATTTTATTAGTATCATTATTGGATATGTTGTTATGAGAACTTTCGATTAAGATGTAAAAGCATTACATTATGTATAGTTGATGAAAATAAGGTTAATGGGGAAAACTTTAACTAATTTATAAATATTTTTGTTTATATATTGATGTGATATTTATTTGTAGTATTTATATTTTGATATTGAACATAAAATCTATAGATGTGTTAATTGTTAATAAAAAGAAATAAAATGGAGTTGTGCAAATTACTTATTATTTTGGATTTATAAAATTTTAAATATAATTTTTGAATTTTTATGATAATTTAACATTATATATTATATATAAGTATAATATATAAATATATGAAAGTGAAACTTTTATGAGACAAGGGATTTTTTATTTTATTTATGGGACAAAAGATTTCTTCCATGTAACTATTTGATCACTAAAGTGTAGGAAGGTGTACATATCTTACAC
>SNQJ01S0146474.1:33781-47244 GCA_010110895.2 Picea sitchensis
AATTAATATTAAGTTGTTTGATGGTATACCCGTTTACAAATTAAGCTTATTGATTATACATGTAGGTTTGAGTTATTTTTACATATTTGTTTGGTTCTTAGTACGTTGAACCCTTTGTTTTTATATATTTTTAATTTCAATGTGTAGACATATTTGGTGTTACCAAGTATATTATACACATGTAAATATATGTAGAGATTAAAATGAAAGAAAATAGAGTGCAAAGCATAAAAAAATAAAGTCTTCCAATGTTATTTATAATTTTCACTATATAATTATTATAATATATGTAAAGAGGTAGAGACATTATATGTTACAATGATATAAATATATTTTAAATTATTGTAACCAATGTAAATACATAACTATTTATGTTATTAATAGAAGTTTGTCTTTATCTTTTTCTGTAAATCATCGTTGTGTATTTCATTTTATAAATTATTTTGTATTTATTAATTCATTTTATTTTCTCTTATAAATTATAGTTATGTATTTCATTTTATAAATATGTCGCTTATCCAAAAAGACCACATTTGACCAAGCTCCTCATCTTATGGGAGCCCAATTGTGTTGGTGTAGAAGAAGGTTCCATATGTTCATCATAGCTATAACAGATCTCTTTACAACTCTATTGGCCACGACCTTTTTCAGGTGTGTGTGGGGTTCCAACCATTAGCCCCCATTGATATAACTCTTCCTGTCACATTTTCACCGACATAATCCTCCCACACTTAGATCGAGGGAGATCATGCAGCTAAATTTGTTGAACGAATCCATCACCTCCAACAACAGGTTCATGACATCCTTCAAAAGGATAATCCCAAGTACAAATTTCAGCAAGGCAAGTGGCTCACCAACGTTCAGATTCAACAAAAGTTTCCCCTTCTGCCAAGGGAACTTGATGCAATGGGAACCATTGCTTCCTCAAGAGGGAGGATTGATCCAGGTGGATCTTGGTGGCCATCCAACTTTTCCACGGAATCAACATTTTTTAGCACGTGGTTTTGATAAACCATGATATTTATCCTTTTGATGTTGTCATTAAGGGGTAATTTAATGTAATGTCATCTCAATTTGTTAATTACATCCATCGTGGAATGATTTTCTAGTGGTCTTATGACATGCCTACGACGTTAATGCACTGGATCCCATCAGAACTTCGTAGTTAAGTGCATTTGGGATAGAGTAGTACTGGAATGGGTGACCTCCTGAGAAGTCCTAGTGTTTTACATGCCTATGACATTTTGTGACTCATTTATCCCACATGCGTCATGGGAATTATTATCCTCTCACTCTCTCATATATAATTGTGGTGGAAAAGCTTGTTTGAAAAAGTAATGAAGTGTGATATAATGATTGTTGCAATTAAACGTAATCGATCCAATCTAACCAGTTTACAAAATATCACTCTTCTAAATATATAAAATACCAAAATAATGCTTGAAACACTCTAACAAAATCTAACTGAAACTCCAAACTTAAGATGAATGCCTCAACAATACCACAACAATCCCTTAACAATACCACAACGCAATTCCACAAACAAGCTTCCATAATCAACAAATAACATAGTTCTAACATATATCTCACTCACCATGTTATCGATCCGCCCTATAAAGAGAAAATTGTGAAATCCTCCTCTACGTTACTAGTGCAATGAGCCTTATAATGACAATACCACAAACATAGGAGAGTTCCATAAAACTAAATGACATATTCAATGAATTCGTAGTTTCTATTTTGCAAATTTGCCATGTTTTCCTCCCCTGTTGGATTCCAATCCACGTTGGCAAGATTATCAAATTTATTCATTGGATTTCATTTCCCTTCTCTCCTCGACTTTGCCACATATATTTCATAATGCATGCATTGGAATGAACATTTTTCCTTATATTTTAGCGTGAATTAATATTATGTATTGTTGTTTGATAGAATACAAGTTTACAAATTAAGCTTATTGATTATACATGTAGGTTTGAGTTATTTCTACATCTCTGTTTGGTTCTTAGTACTTTGAACCCTTTGTTTTTATATATTTTTAATTTTAATGTATAGATATACTTGGTATTACCAAGTATATTTTACACATGTAAATATATGTATAGATTAAAATGAAAGAAAATAGAGTTCAAAGCATAAAAAAATAAAGCCTTCCAAATGTTTCACTATATTAATTATAATATATGTCATTATATGTTACAATGATATAAATATATTTATTGTAGCCAATGTAAATACATAATTAAACATAATTATTTATTTAATGTATAGATATATTTGGTATTATCAAATATATTATATACATGTATAGATTAAAATGAAAGAAAATAGAGTGCAAAGCATAAAATATAAAGCCTTCCAAATATTATTTATAATTTTCACTATATAGTTATTATAATATATGTAAAGATGTAGAGACAATATATGTTACAATGATATAAATATATTTTAAATTATTGTAACCAATGTAAATACATAACTATTTATGTTATTAATAGATGTTTGTTTTTATCTTCTCCTCTAAATCATAGTTGTGTATTTTATTTTATAAATTATTTTGTATTTATTAATTCATTTTATCTTTTAAATTGCACTTATGTAATTCATTTTATTTTCTCTTATAAATTATAGTTATGTATTTCATTTTATAAATATTTCAAATTTAAATAGATCGCTTATTTAAAAATTAAAATACATGGACATGGGTGTATATACTATGATGTTGATGGGATGAGTGCACAAGAGCCCTGACCAAGTCGATGGGTGATGTACAAGGGAGGGAAAGAAGGCAGTTGATAGTTTCTTGGACGAGTTGGTGGAAAAAGACTTGAGTCGGGAAGATAGGCATTGTCGAAACACGAGGCATGGACGTCACGAATATTAGAGGTGTGAATGTCGAGGGCGAAAGAGTATAACAAAGAGACTACGCCATTTACATCCCTCTGAAAAACCCTCTATCGACTTTTAATGTGTCATGTGATGCTTCCCTCGCCTTCTTTCCTCCTCCACTGGTCATACAAAGTAGAAAACTCTATCCACCATGCACTAAGCCAATGATTGGCTTGGTGCATAGTTTATATGTTAGTTGAAGTACTTCATGGCCAGTGGATGCAACCACATGGCAAATTCATGGCTCATAGCTTGTGGTAGATGCGCTTAGGTTTTCCAGGACCTCGTTCCTCGTGTAATTATGCTCTTACATCTATGGATTGTTGCACCTTCCACTACGACTTGACACTTTTCCCACTACTGTTAAATCATTTATTTCGGTTGCTACATCCTCAGACGAATCCACTCGATTTTCTGGCAGCCTCCTTCAACCAGACGAGACATTAATCCACTCCATTATCGTGTCCAAGGTATGCATGGTACGCTGACTTCTGCAGATGTGGACGCGGATGATTAAATTTAATTAAATTTGGAGGATTTAGATTTTAAAATTTAAATTGCTTCTCTATTTCAATTTCAAATTCAATTTTGATACAATTTCCTCTGATCTTATATTAAAACAGGTTCGGCTAAAAAGATGCATAATGATGGCAAAAAAGAAAGTAAGATCTTAAGTTTTGCAACTCCATGAATTGACTTGTTAGAAGAGAATGTAGGATCCCAAGATCTACAACTCCATAGATTGACATGGCCTGAGATCGCACTTAGCACGATGAAGAAAAAAAATGGATCGATCAAGGACAAAGATGATAAAATATTCTCCAAATATTCATTAGATCATTTCAGATAATAATCGATTTACCTTTACATGTAGAAGATTTAAGATTGTGTCATTTATCTTTGATGCATCCATTTTTCTCTTTGATGCATACCTCATTGTCCCAACACCACCAATCCTCCTATGAACTGTAGTGATCAGACCCACGACAATCTAGTTGCTTGCTTTTGCGCTTGTTTCATCTCTTATTGTTTCCACGTCACCAATCCTTCTTTGAATCATATCAATCAAACCCACCACAGAATAACTTACTTGCCTTTGCCTTTTCAAACTCGTAGCATAAAGAAGAAATTGTTTATAGAGGATAACAAGAGAGCCAAAACTTAAAAATGACTGCTTTTGACCTTGCCAATAAAAATAAGACAAATAAGAAGTAGTAGGAGTCTGTTACAGAGAAAAATACACTACAAAAGAAAACGACAAAACCATAATGCACATGTTTTTAGAGTGTTTGGAAAATGGACGTTTGCTTCTTTATAAATGTTTCTCAAGTTATGAATAATGTTAAAGGGTTAATGTGGCATCAATTCATAAGAGATCAAATATATAAACAAATAAAAAGATTAATTAGTAAATATGAAACTACATTGGAAAAGATGACAACCTCCGGTTTCAATACAATGATTCACATTATCAGAAAATGTTTTGAATTTTAAAAAGTGCATGGGATGAACCTAATGTCGACATTGAAGTCGAGGAACAACAACTAATCGATGTAGGAAACCAATTGGAGGTTGAACATGAACAGTTTTTTTGCTAAAAATCTTTTGATAAATTGAGTGGAGATTGATAGTCATGAGGTCAGTCTCCCTTATGCAACAAATGAAGCTAGGGCTACGATGACTGAGTTTTTTGAAAGCGTAAAAAATATTGTAGAAAATTATTACGTCTAGACTAAGGTATTGCTAGAAAATTACATCAATGTTATTTTCACAAGGAATAGTCTTGTCGTTGTTGGAGGCGAAAGCCAATTAAATACCACCAACGATCTTATTGAAAGGTGATAGTTTCTCATGTTTGATGTGTGCAGGTTTCAAATGTTGCATGACAATTGACAAAAATAATGAAATATTGAGAAAAACACTTTCACGACGTCTGACATTGTTGCAAGTAGAATGCTCAATGACTTATGTGCAAGACATGAGAAAATAGATTCACATCTTCTGCATATCATTTATCATTGGTGAGAGAAAAAAATAATGAACATTTGATTTTTTAAAAATTATGGTCATATCAGTAATGCAAATTTCAGAGAATCATATTTATTAAAAACAAATCTACAAAATTTGCATAATCATTCTTATCAAGTGGATTGAATGTAGACAATTTTTATTACTGAAATACCAACTTGTGTGAGAGCTGCAATACTCAAAGACCAACTTCTGTCTTCCTAATATGTTTAATATCTCTTTTCTCGTTTTCTACATATTAAATGTATGGATTATATCAATTTATGACTAATATTTGAAAGGTATCGGAATACATTTCAAATATTAGTCATAGATTGATACAATCCATGCATTTAACAAGTAGAAAACGTAAAAATAGATATTAAACATATTGAGAAGATATGAGAATATTTGATAGAGTTTTGTTGAAATATACGCTGATGTACATAACTCTATTTTCTTATGCCTCAGAGGTTTTGTGAGGTAGTCTTGCAGTTCTCATATAGGTTGGTTGTTGAAGATTAAAATTGTCCGCATTTGCTTTCACTTGATTTCAATAGTTATCCAAATCTTGTAGTTTTCTTTTTAACAAATATTGTTTTCCAAAAACTCCATTACCAATATAACAAAATAATTAAAAAAAAATTCAGATATCCATTGTTTTTCTATTTCAATAGTGATAAATGATATGTAGAAGATGTGAATTCATTTTTTTTGTTTTGTGCTTGGGCCATTGAGTGTTCCACCCGCAACAATGACAGACGTTGCGAATGTGCCTACTTTTCAAGATTTTGTTGATTTTTCCAATTGTTATTCAGTGTTTGAGACATGAGCATATCGAACATGGGAGGCTCCCACTTCCCAGTAAGATTTCAAGTGGTTTTTAATTGACTTTCGTCTCCAACAACAGTAAGACTGATTTTGTAGAAATAATATTGACGTGATTTTCTAACAATATCCTCGTTTGGACGTAATAATTTTCCACAATATTTTTGACATTTTCAGAGAACTCAGTCATCGTAGCCCTGACTTCCTTTGTTGCATGAGAGGTGCTAACTTCGAAGTTATCAATATCCACTCGATTTATCACATTATTTCTAACAAAAAAATTCTCTTGTTCAACCTTCAATTGGTTTCCTGCATTTGTTGGTTGTTGTTCCTCGACCTTGACGTTCGTGTTGGATTCACTCCGTGCGCTTTTTGAAAATTGAAACATTTTCTCATGGTATGCATTCTTGTATTGAAAATCACGAGCTTTCATAGTCTTCAACGTAGTTTTATATTACTGATGAATCTTTTATTTTTTTATATATTTGGTTTCTAGTGACTTGATACTTCATTAACCCTTTCACATTTTCCATAATTAAATGAACATTTATGGAGAACTAGACAACAGTTTTCATACACTTCAAAAGTGCTTACATTATGGTGATGTCGTCTTTTTTTTTACAAGCAAGAGTCATCTTCTTTTGCATTGTATCTTTCTCCATGACAGATTCCTACGACTTTTTATTTTTTTTTATTTCTATTGACAGAGTCAAAAGCAACTATTTTTAGGGTTTGTGTTTTCTTGTCAGCCTTTCTGGACATTTGCTTCTCCGTATTATGGGTTTGAAAAAACAAATGTGGGCCCGATTGTTATGATTTAGAAGATAATTGGTGGTGTGAGGACACCAAGGGATGGAACAATAATGAAAAATAAAAAAACTAGTTTGTGATGGGTTTGCTCGTTATAATTCATAGAAGGATTAGTTGTGTTGTGACGAGAAAATATGCACCAGAGACGAAAAATAAATGCATAAGAAACAAATAATGCAATCTTAAACATTTTACATATAAAGTTAAATTGATTGTTATTTGGGATGATTTGATAAATATTTGGAAATGAATATTTTATCATCTTTGTCCTTGGTTGCTCCATTATTTTTTTTCATTCTGCCAAGTGCGATTCCAGGCCATGACGATCCATGGAGTTGCAGATTTTGGGCTTCTGCGTTTTCTTCTAACAGACTGATCCATGGAGTTGCAGAACTTGGGATCCTTTTTCTCTCCTACCATCATTATGCATCTTTTAAACATGACCTGTTTTAAAACAAGTTCGAAGATAATTATATCAAGGTCGAATTTGAAATTGAAATAGACCGAAGATTTAAATTTTAAAAGTTAAATACACCAACCTTAATTAAATTTGATCACCCACCTCCATATCTGCAGATTAAAACAAAGTCGAAGAAAAATATATCCAGGTTGAATTTGAAATTGAAATAGATCGAAAATTTAAATTTTAAAATTTAAATCCACCAACCTTAATTAAATTGGATCATCCACCTCCACATCTGTAAAAGTGAGTTTACCATGCATACCTTGAAAGTGGGACACAATAACTGAGTGAATTAATGCTATTTGGATGAAAGGAGGTTGTCGGAAGATGAAGTGGGGTCGCCTGGAGATGTAAGTTGGAATAAGTGATTTGGCAGTTGTGGGAAGAGTGCCAAATCGGAGTAAGAGGTGCAACAGTCTGTAGCAATGATAGTCGAATTGCGTAATTGCGTGAGGAACGAGGTGTCAAAAAAATTCGGTGCATCTGTTAGAAGTTATGTGCCATGACTTATGCCATGCGGCCTACATCCACTGGCCATGGAGTACTTCAATTGACATATAAACCATGCACTAAGCCAATGATTGTCTTAATGCAAGGTGGATAGATTTTGATGTCATAGAAATTTGTCTACGGAAATCTCCCTCACCATTGACACTTCTCAGAAGTAGTAGGAATATTAAGACGTCAAGGCCACCGAATTCTTTCTTCAAATATACTCCAAATAGAGTTTGTCGTCATACAAATTTGTCTACAGAAATTTCCTTCACCATCGAGACTTCCTTGAATAAGTAGGAATATTAAAATGCCAAGGCCATCGAATTCTTTCTTCGTATATATTGCAAATGTGGCAACCTTGTCATCTTTCCATCTCTCCACATAACGAGTATATGAAACACTTTCCTTCTTGCCTTTAATGAAATTGTCTAGGAAACAACTACCTAAAACAAGCAGTGAGAGCAACACTAATTCATTTTCCTGGGGTAAATGAACAATCTCCGCTCCTATAACTTTTTTTTTGTTTGCTAGTTTGTTCGTGACTTGCGGGACTAGTGTAACACTCTATTTCCCCCAGTCTGTAAAAATAACTATATTGGCCAAGAACTATGGCAAACTCCAAGAGTGAATGTGTGATTTGACGGACCTTGTATAAAAGGGTCGATGAATGTAAATGATGTGTGTATATATATGTTGCATGACTGCTGAGAGGGGGATGTGCTGAAAAAAAGACCACGATGGCTGATGAAAGGTGGTGGAAGGCACCTGGAATGGTGGCGTTAACTTCCACTGAACCAATACCGTGTTGGTCTTTACTGGCTCAAAGACCAAAGCTGCTCTCTGGCCCTGGAATGAAGTACTCGCCAGGATGGTAGGTGGGGAGGCTCCTCATTAGTTAATGAGGGGATGGGGGGTGAACCGCCCATCCGTAGAAGCCCTCAGACCTGACCACTGCGAGGGAATTTGCGCCACACGCAACCTTGCAGGACAAAGCAAAAAAGGAAGTGTGTGGAGTGGGATGCGACAGGAATCGTAGAAGGAGAACCAGAGGAACTCCGGAAAATACAGAGAGTCATGAGCAGAGGAGAAGGAGAGTAACCTTCGTCCTGGACTTCCGACGAGCGGGAAGTAAGAGACTGAGTCTCAAAGCATCGTGGTCTAGCTCGGGGGTGGCTAGTGGTAAATCCATTTGGAGTCGCTGAGCCTACGGTTGGGTGGAAACGAGCACCCCTCTCAGCAGTCATGCTACACTTGGTGTTCTTTTTGATAAGTGGTTACATCTTGCATCTTGAATTAAATATAATGGATGCATGCTCATGTTTGTACACTTATAAATGATTGATTTCTGTATAGAAGTGTTTGCCTCGTGTTTCGATCAACAACAATGAATGTGTGCTCATACTTATATGACTATAATCGATTTACGTATAGAATGTATAAGTTCAGATTCGAGCTCGTCCCCTAGAGAGTTGTCCCATGTTCACGACCCATGATATGCCCTGGTTTGTTTTCCCGAAGGCACCTCCTTCTGGGAAGCTCCATCATATTACAGAGCCGGAGTGAGTTTCTGGAAGGGACTACTGTTTTTAAGTAAGTATTTAAGCTTACCTCACCCTTGTCACAGAGTTCATAGCTCGATAATCTAGGAAGACCCTTCCGTCAGGTCACCCAACTTGGTGATAATTACCCAAGGATCCGTTGGAGGATTTTATGGCCTAAGTTTGGAAACCTTGCACCAGAAAGAATGGTTCCCTAAGTTTTGGTGTTTCGGCTCTCGGGATATCTAAAGGTAAGTTTCCTTGTACTCGCCAGACACGAAATCCCGATATTTGGAACCTCGAAATAGTTTAGCGTGGATAAGTTCTGGTGTTTCAGAGTTTCGGCAACCGGGAAACCCAAAGGCAAGTTTCCTTGTCTTCACATGTCGCGAAATATCGACTTGCGAAACCCCGAAATGGTATAGCGTGGTTAGAATTTGGTGTTTCAGCGTTTCGACACCCGGGATACCCAAGGGCAAGTTTCCTTGTCTTCGCATATCGTGAAATCCCGACATGAGAAACCCTGAAATGGTATAGCATGGTTAGAGTTTGGTGTTTCGGAGTTTCGACAACCGAGAAACCCAAAGGTAAGTTTCATTGTGTTCCCATGTCGCGAAATCCCGACTTGTGAAACCTCGAAATGGTATAGCGCGGTTAGAATTTGGTGTTTCGGCATTTCGGCACCCGTGATACCCAAGGGAAAGTTTCCTTGTCTTCGCATGTCGCGGAATCCCGACTGGCGAAACCCCGAAATAGTATAGCGTGGTTAGAGTTTGGTGTTTCGGCGTTTCGGCACCTGGGATACCCAAGGGCAAGTTTCCTTGTATTTGCATGTCGCGAATTCCCGACTTGCGAAATCCCGAAACGAGCTTAGCATATATATATATGTATATATATATGAACTTCGGAGTTTCGGCTCCCGGGAAACCCAGATGCGACACCTCTTGTCGTCGCACATCGCGAAATCCCGAAACGAGCTTAGCATATATATATATGAACTTCGGAGTTTTGGCTCCCGGGAAACCCAGATGCGAGACTTCTTGTCATCACACATCGCAAAATCCCGACTTGCGAAACCCCGAAGTGAGTTTAGAGGATATATGGTTCGGAGTTTCGGCTTCCAGAAAACCTAAGTGCGAGACCTCCTGTCTGCGCATATTCCGAAATCTCGACTTGCGAGACCCCAAAATGATAATAGAGCTGATGAGATACAGTGTTTCGGCACTCGAGATATCTAAGGGCAAGTCTCTTGTACTCGCCAGTCCCGAGATCCCGACTTGCGAAACCTCGAAATGACATAGTGTGTCTAGAGTTTGGATGTTTCGGTGTTTCGGCACCCGGGAAACCCAAGGGTCAGTTCCCTTGTACTCGCCGGTCGCGAGATCCCGACTTGCGAAACCCCGAAATGACAATGTGTCTAGAGTTTGGATGTTTCGGTGTTTCAGCACCTGAGAAACCCAAGGGTCAGTTCCCTTGTACTCTCCGGTCACGAAACCCCGACTTGCGAGACCCTGAAATAATAATAATAGCTCGGATAAGTCCTGATGTCTTGGTATTTCGGCACCCGGGATATCTAGAGGCAAGTCCCTGGTACACGCTAGTCCCGAATTCCCGACTTGTGATATCCCGATACGGCTTAACACATGTAGATTTGGTTCTCGGTGTTTCGGCACCCGGAAAACCGAAGGGTATGAACCCCTCGTCCTCTTCTACCGCGAAAACCCGGTACGCGAAACTCCGAAAGGTGGGATGCCAGGTTTTAATCCGAGGCATTGTTAGATGTGACAAACTGTTGGTCCCTTTCAGATTTCGACACTTTGAGAGACAAGAGAGTAGGGGAACACATGCATCGCGATTTCCTGAATGGCGAAAGCCGGAAACGCCCCTCCGGTAAGGCCCGTGGTCATAGCCAACGATCACATGGGTAAGGATAAGGGATGGTAGGGTTTGCATCAGGCCCCATAGGAATTCAGGGATTCTGTTCCTCGGTGAAAAGAAGGAAAAAGATGAAAAATATTAGTTCTCGTACTGGGTGTATTCCAAATTGGTATCAGAGCATGGTTACAACACTTGGCTTGCTTGGGCTCATGAAGGGATTGCACAAAAACTCCATTCAGAGTACTGTTAAAATGAGTAACTCTTTATCTTGACCCCCTCAATTAAAAGTCAAAGTTAAGAATGAAAACTCCTATTGTGTGTGTGCATGTGAAAAATATGAATTATGTACTGGTTATAAATGAATATAAACATTGACTAACAACCAACATTTTTCTTTTGCACACAAGCGAAAGATCAACCGCGGGAAATTACAGACGTATAGAATGGCGACTCACCATGAAGTGAGGGAGGGCTCCCACAATTGAGACGAAGAGTCTGACGAAAGGAGGGCGGTAGGGACCCCTCCAGATCTAGCTGAGACTGTGAGGAGCCTCATGGTCGAATTGCAGAGCTGCAAGGATGACAACGAGAGGATGATAAAAGAGCAAGAGAAGCAAACGGAGATTAATGCAGTTTTACTGCAGAGCTTATCCGACATACAAAGACAATTGCAACATGAACCTGAGACACAGAAACGTGGTCATGTCAGTGGCCACACTGAAAGGAGCACCTCGAGAAAGGTCCACCCTATAGATAAGGGACAAGTCGGACAATTCTTCTGGAAAGGAAGCTGGTGACTCAGAGGGATCTTCTAGCAGCAGAACTAGTTCTCATTCCCGAAGAAAACGAAAGAAGCAGAAACTTTCCAAGAGTCATAATCTTGAAGAGTTCAAGAAGGCCAAACTACCCTCCTTCGACGGTGAAATAAAGAAAGGAGAGGAAGCGAAGGCCTGGCTGCTTGGACTAAAGAAGTATTTCAGAGTCCATGATTTCTCAGAAAACTTGAAGGCCCGAGTAGCCACCTTCAACTTGAATGGAAAGGCTTCCATTTGGTGGGAAGACCTTAAGAATGTAAAAGGGATTAACGAAGAAGACCTGTTTTGGGAACGGTTTGAGAAATACTTCAGAAAGAAATATCTGTCGGAAAAATACTTCGACGAAAAGACTAAAGAATTCTATGAACTCAAGCTGGGGCAATTCACCATAGAGGAATATGTCAGCCGATTCATCGAGTTGCTGAGGTATGTACCCTATATAAAAGCAGAAAAGTCAAAGGTGCAACGATTCATCAGTGGACTACCTAAGGACTATCAGAACATGATTGAATTTGATGAACCAAAGACCCTAGAAGGAACTATCCGAAAGGCAAGATATTGTTATGAACAACTTGGGCCTCGGACAAGACCTCGCGAAGGTTGGAAGCAGAAGAATAGTTCGGGATTCCAGAAAAAAGGGGTTTAAATCCCCAAGATTTAAGAACTATAAAAAGAACTCAAGGATGAGCTACCCAGCCCGAAGTGTACACCAGCAGAACTTTCCCTCCTTGAATGGAAATAAACTTTCTGGATCTGCCCCAGTAAAGACTTATAACCCAAAGAGAGAACCTTTGAAATGTTGGGGTTGTGGAGAAGAACATCTACTGAGGGACTGCCCGCACCAATAACAGAACAGTCGGAGAATTTACAACGTTCAAAAAGCTACCACCATCAATGATATGGCCAGAAGTGTGCCGCAAATTTATGCAGCCTTGGATAATAACCAAGCTGACCACCAAGCTTCAGTGGTGGAAATCGAAGGTATGATCACCAACCATCTAGTGTCTATTCTGATTGACCTTGGTTCAATTTTGAGTTATATAGCCCCTAAGGTTGTGGATAAATGTAAACTACAACCACATAAAAACGCCAAGCCATGGTTGGTACAGTTAGCCACTGGCACCAAAAGAAGAGTAGCGGAAGTCATACCAGCCTGTCAATTCATTATGGGTGAATTCCCCACCCAAGCAACCCTTAACATATTATCCCTGGGATCGTATGATTTGTTGATTAGTATAGACTGGCTAGCCACCCATAAAGCCAAACTGGATTGTTACCATAAAACCTTGGAATGTGTAAGTGATGAAGGAAGAAAAATAACCCTTCAAGGGTGTTGAAATAATGTAACTGCAAAGAGTATTCTTATTATTATTGTTAGGATTAATCCCCATTGTGGATTAATCATGTCGGTAATTGTACTAGGACCAAATCCCCTTTTGCGGATTGGTCATCAGACAATTGTAATAGGCAGAATAAGAAGTCGGCCCCAGCAGTTACTATTGAGACCCATAATTAAATTAAAGGTGGGTTTACCCACCCAGAGTGAGAGGTCGGCCCTGCCAGTGAAACCTTTTCACACGTGTCAGTCTTGTATATATAGGGAGGCTAGCGCCTAACTTTAACACACAACTCACTTGCTCATTCTCCTATGAGGCAAGCTGCAATTACCAATTGGAGAGAGGAGAAGAAGAGTGGTGCATCTCTTGGAGAGGACTATCTGTATTGGTTTGAGTTATCTCT
>SNQJ01S0146474.1:47254-62996 GCA_010110895.2 Picea sitchensis
GTGTTCTTTTTGATAAGTGGTTACATCTCGCATCTTGAATTAAATATAATGGATGCATGCTCATGTTTGTACACTTATAAATGATTGATTTCTGTATAGAAGTGTTTGCCTGGTGTTTCGATCAGCAACAATGAATGCGTGCTCATACTTATATGACTATAATCGATTTACGTATAGAATGTATAAGTTCAGATTCGAGCTTGTCCCCTGGAGAGTTGTCCCATGTTCACGACCCATGATATGCCCTGGTTTGTTTTCCCGAAGGTACCTCCTTCTGAGAAGCTCCATCATATTCCAGAGCCGGAGTGAGTTTCTGGAAGGGACTACCATTTTTAAGTAAGTATTTAAGCTTACCTCACCCTTGTCACAGAGTTCATAGCTCGATAATCTAGGAAGACCCTTCTGTTAGGTCACCCAACCTGGTGATAATTACCCAAGGATTCGTTGGAGGATTTTATGGCCTAAGTTTGGAAACCTTGCACCAGAAAGAATGGTTCCCTAAGTTTTGGTGTTTTGGTGTTTCGGCTCCCGGGATATCTAAAGGTAAGTTTCCTTGTACTCGCCAAACGCGAAATCCCGATATGTGGAACCCCGAAATAGTCTAGCATGGATAAGTTTTGGTGTTTCGGAGTTTCGGCAATCGGGAAACCCAAAGGCAAGTTTCCTTATCTTCGCATGTCGCGAAATCCAGACTTGCGAAACCCCGAAATGGTATAGCGTGGTTAGAATTTGGTGTTTCAGCGTTTCGGCACCCAGGATACCCAAGGGCAAGTTTCCTTGTCTTCACATGTCGCGAAATCCCGACTTGCGAAACCCCGAAATGGTATAGCATGGTTAGAGTTTGGTGTTTCGGAGTTTCGGCAACCGGGAAACCCAAAGGCAAGTTTCCTTGTCTACGCATGTCGCGAAATCCCGACTTGTGAAACCCCGAAATGGTATAGCGTGGTTAGAATTTGGTGTTTCGACGTTTCGACACCTGGGATACCCAAGGGCAAGTTTCCTTGTCTTCGCATCTCGCGAAATCTCGACTTGCGAAACCCCGAAATGGTATAGCATGGTTAGAATTTGGTGTTTTGGCGTTTCGGCACCCGGGATACCCAAGGGCAAGTTTCCTTGTATTCACATGTCGCGAATTACCTACTTGCGAAACCCCGAAACGAGCTTAGCATATATATATATATATATATGAACTTCGGATTTCCGGCTCCCGGGAAACCTAGATGCGAAACCTCTTGTCGTCGCACATCGCGAAATCCCGACTTGCGAAACCTCGAAACAAGCTTAGCATATATATATATGAACTTCGGAGTTTCGGCTCCCGAGAAACCCAGATGCGAGACTTCTTGTCATCGCACATCGCGAAATCCTGACTTGCGAAACCCCGAAGTGAGTTTAGAGGATATATGGTTCATAGTTTTGGCTCCCGGAAAACCTAAGTGCGAGACCTTCTGTCTGCGCATATCCCAAAATCCCGACTTGCGAGACCCCAAAATGATAATAGAGCTGATGAGATATGGTGTTTTGGTGTTTCGGCACCTGGGATATCTAAGGGCAAGTCTCTTGTACTCGCCAGTCCCGAGATCCCGACTTGCGAAACCCCGAAATGACATACTGTGTCTAGAGTTTGGATGTTTCGGCACCCGGGAAACCCAAGGGTCAGTTCCCTTGTACTCGTCGATCGCGAGATCCTGACTTGCGAAGCCCTGAAATGACAATGTGTCTAGAGTTTGGATGTTTCGGTGTTTCAGCGCCCGGGAATCCCAAGGGTCAGTTCCCTTGTACTCGTCGGTCGCGAAACCTCGACTTGCGAAACCCTGAAATAATAATAATAGCGCAGATAAGTCTTGATGTCTCGGTATTTTGACACCCGGGATATCTAGAGGCAAGTCCTTGGTACACGTTAGTCCCGAATTCCCGACTTGTGAAATCCCGATACGACTTAACACATGTAGATTTGGTTCTCGGTGTTTCGGCACCCGAAAAACCGAAGGGTATGAACCCCTCGTCCTCTTCTACCGCGAAAACCCGGTACACGAAACTCCGAAAGGTGGGATGCCAGGTTTTAATCCGAGGCATTGTTAGATGTGACAAACTGTTGGTCCCTTTCGGATTTCGGCACTTTGAGAGACAAGAGAGTAGGGGAACACATGCATCGCGATTTCCCGAATGGCGAAAGCCGGAAACGCCCCTCCGGTAAGGCCCGTGGTCATAGCCAACGATCACATAGGTAAGGATAAGGGATGGTAGGGTTTGCATCAGGCCCCATAGGAATTCGGGAATTCTGTTCCTCGGTGAAAAGAAGGAAAAAGCTGAAAAATATTAGTTCCCGTAGTGGGTGTGTTACACTAGCCTTTGGTTTGAGAAACCATGACTCATGGGCATCTAAGCCGTCAAAATAACGCGGGGATCACACACGGCCTGAGCCACACAAACCCTTAACATGGTTGGATTTTTGGTGTCCCGAGAGGTTTCGAAGCGGTGACTTCACATCATGGAGTGCCTGAACAAAACACTCTGTCACCCTCTGTTTTACACCTCGAGGACTTCGCTCCTATTACTTGTTACTTAGGTCATATTCAATTTCCAACATTTTAATGCTTACATCAGTTTCAATTCTCTCAAATATTTAATATTAATCTTATTGTTAAAGGAAACAAATATTTTTTATTATATTATTAATTTATAATTAATATTTTTTTATTAATTAAAATTATTAATATATAAAACATAGTTTAAAATATTAAATATAAACTAACAATTTTATATAAAAAAGATTAAATTTATATTCATGATAATGTTGATTTTCATTAATAATGCATCTTAGTCCCATTTTTGTTTGCTAGTTTGTCTGTGACTTGTGAGACTAGCCCATGGCTTGAGAAATCACGACTCATGGGCATCTAAGTCGTGAAAATCACCCGGGGATTGCACCTGGCCTGAGCCACACCAACCCTTTACATGGCTGGATTTTTGATATCCCCAGAGGTTTCGAACCGATGACTTCACATCACAGAGTTCCTTAACAAAACACTCTGTCACCATCTCTTCTACACCTTAGGGACTCCGCTCCTATTACTTTGTTACCGAGGTCATATTCAATTTCTAACATGTTAATGCTTACATCAGTTTTAAATCTCTTAAATATTTAATATTAATCTTATTGTTGGAGGTGTTATCTCCCAAAATAAATCAGTCAATTTGTTCCATTTTGTAGGTGATAGCATGGTCATTAATAGGATTTTATATTATTTTTAGAATTTAGAAGTGTCAAGACATAGGATTTAAGATTTTATCCTAGAAATAAATTGATCCTCAAAAGGTCTTTTCAAAAATTTGAGAAAAAACCTTTCAACAACTAACATCTGTTTTGAAGTTGACATTAGCTGGTGAAAGCCTCGGATTTCAACAGTTAAAACATACTCCCCGCAACAAGCGAGCCGGTGAAAGCGCTAACACAGATTTTTCTCCAATGACTTAGAAACCCAAAAAGGACACGCCAAACACATGTCATACAATCATCATGGCAAGCTAATGTAAGCAAATTATGATGATATCGTTTCATCACGTTTTAGTAGGACATCATGACGGATCGTGCTCACGTATTTCATGCGACTACAAGAGGAGGGTTTGAGGTGACGAACTCTAAATCATCATTGGAGACAGAGGATAAAGTACCAGCCATCCGGCGACATCAAATCACCTTTTCTTATTTTGAACTTGCGGTGTTCAAGATTTCTATAATGAGGTTTTATATTTCAATTAACAACACATGGTCATTTTCACCAGCGCCAACCTTTTCCTCATCAAAAAGATTACTGTGTCAATCGTGTGCAAATCAACCGACGATCAAGTCGCAGATGGCGAGGAAGCAAGGAGGGTTACTTTTGAGGAAAGAGTTAGATAATTTATCCTTTCTACAGTGTTATCCAGAGGTGCAGAAGCGATTCTCAAACACATGTTGTATGACATATGTGGAAAGGTTATAGGAAGGTTATCACCATGCAACAACATAAGTCTTTGCAAAGTCATACGATGGAAAGAAAGCTAACGTGGGCTCTCTGGAAATGATAATTGGCGAAGCTGCCATTGCTTCAACAACTGGCTTACTCAGAACAAGCCAAAGTTGGTTTAAAACAACAGTGACCAAGAACTTGGATTTTAGAGTATACCTCAAGATAGAATTCCGAGGCATAACCTGGAAGAAAAACATCCTTGTTTCTTACCTGGAAGATGAATGACAAGATCTGTTCAAAGGCATTCAATTATACTTAACCTCAGAAGGCATGTATGACAAGTTAATGTTATATCATTTCAGACTTCTAGATCACTTCACAGGGAAGGTCCTTCTGAATTTGCTTTTCTTCCTTCATAAGAGCCTAACCAAAGTGTGTAAGAAGATCAGAGCCGAACCTTTAAGCATAAAAAATGCCCTTTGTCATTATGGCCTGATTAAAATTATTAATATTAAATATTGATATTGTACAATTTAATTAGACAAAAAAGTTTGTACAATATGAAACAGGGAAGCGGTCGGTCGCGCTGGTGATACAAAAGTAAGTGAAATCTGAAGACGTGAATCCGCCAACTTCTGCACCTAGAAATTTTTTGAAAAACGAGTAATACATACTAAATATGTACTTTTATAAAGTATGGAAATGAGATTTTATAGAGCATGTACAAATCCCGCACTCCATACTTAGCCACTTTTTGGATCGCGGGTTCTCGGGCTGGTGGGCTAAAAATTGGGTCTCTATTGTTATGCGTCCTACAAATAGCACCCAGAGTTTCGCGATATACAAATTGACAGGCGGACTAGTTGATTCAACATTGCACTTATATTGTTCTGTGTCCTCCAAACAACACTCGGAGTTCCGCGATATACAAATTGACACACGAATTCCAGGGTTGGCGAGCTCAAGATTGCGATTGTTTATGGATGGTGATCCCTATCAACTATCTAACATATCTAAAAACATTATTTTCAATACTAAAGTATTAATATTAAATATTGATATTTTACAATTTAATTACATAAAATTATAAAATGATGTTAAATATCTTATATAAAAGAAAAATATTCGTGTGCTTCAAAAAAATATCTCTACACTCATATTTCTAAAACTATTTCTAACCCACAACTCTCAACAACTTTGCTACCGTGTAATATTTGGCTAAAACTCCACCCAAGAATGCAAATGAATGAAGAAAAGAAAATCTATAAATCAGAAATGAGAAAGAATGAATGTATTCTACTCAAGAGAATGCAAAGCATACAATGAAAATGAGATGATCATATGAGATAATTGGGTGAGTATATATAAGATTTACCACCCAAGAAACTAAAAAAACAACCCATATGGATATAGTGAAAAAGTCCTTAAGTAAAATTAACCTAGTGTGAAGTGAGCTAAAGCATAAAACTAGATAGGAAATAACTAGATAGATAAAGAACTTCTAATATCCCCAATAGAGATATGCTAGGATATTATGGTTTATGGTGTGTGTTTTTGTCAAATATTTTGCACACAATGTCTATTGTTGATTAACAACTTTTCAACAAATAGTTACATGTAACTTGACCATAGACATTTTGTCATACATATTGTATGCATTCAATATACTCCCGAGATATAAGAGACAATATGGGAATTTTATTATGAATGGGAAACTCCAACAACAACATAATGTCCAAGGGTTTTTATGCCGCTGCAACTTAACAACTAAACACACAAGTAATAACTCAAAAACATGGTAAACAATGCCAAATGTCTTTGCAGTAGAAGGTACCGAGCTAATCCAAGCCTAAAACAGTGTTGGAAACCCTCACAACTTTGCAATGAGTCTTTTTCCTTCCTCCAAACCCTCTCTTCTCATTAAAACAACTTATATCCCCCTCCTAGACCAATCAACATAGTAACAAGCCTCACGACCTTCTCCTCTATACTCCACATGGCCCGCTGTTAGGTCTACAACTCCTCCAAGACCCCAATAACCTTGCAAACATGTGGACATTGCTTCAATATACCTTCACGACCCCTATTGGGCTCACAAATCTACATAAGTGGAGATATCATGCCCTCCAAGAGACCCTTAGCGACCTTCCAAGACTGTAAAACCCTCATAGGTTCCACCAAAATAATCATACTCTTGCAAACATAGAAGATTGGCCTCCTCAAGGGTGCTCCAAAACCCTCCTAATCAGATCGATACTCCTCCAAACTGAAAATAATCAATGTGATGAAGCTCTGATGGAAATCCTAGGTGGATCCCCCTCTTGGTCTAGCTAGGGTGGGTATTTCACCACTGAAACCAAACTTACATGTGGAAGGGTTTTGTCAAAACCCCAACAAAAAATCAACTATCAAGAGAACTCTGAATATGAGATCAAATCATAATTCCAAAGTGAAGTGCTACCCCTCCTTTTATTCTTCCTTCGAGCCTTCTAGATCTTTCCCCTTTTGTTCAAATCAAACCTCACCCTTCTTTCTCCTTTAATATTTACTTAAACATTAAAAATCACTTTTTAATGTTTAAGTGATTAATAATTTACCTTTTTATTTAATGTCACTTTATGAACATACATATTCTAACCAAATGGCACTAAATAAATTCCCGTGAATCTTTTTTTTCTACTGACTATAGCCTATGAGAGTCGTATAGGATACTAAGTTTTCCTCCATTACGATCAACAGGAAGGGAACATTACAATCCTCCCTTCCCGATATTGTTTTTCCTGAAGCAATTCCAAATCGGGGTGTTGTAAGATATACTCTCCCTCCCAAGTGGCATCCTCTGTGGGAAAACCTCTCCATATGATCATGTACTCCTGAATGACTCTGCTCCTCAGCCTCCTCTCTCAGACATCAATTATCCTCTATGGAGTCGGAACCAACTGCCCTTCCTCATCCAGTGGAGAAAGATATGCTTAGGTGGTGACCTATTGTCCCAACGCCTTCTTGAGGCAAGACACATGGAAGACGTTGTGAATCTTGCTACTCTTCGACAACCCCAACTCATATGCCACCTCTCCAACTCTCTTGATCACCCTGTATGGTCCATAGAAACAATTCTTCAACTTCTCTATGTCACTCCTCTTCAGCGAGGACTATCTATATGAATGCAATCTCAAAAATACTAGATCCCCAAATTCAAAGTTGTGCTCTACCTTGTGCTTATCTGTATACATCTTTTGTCGATTTTAGGTGACTTGTAAGTTCTCCTTCAAGACTCTCAATATTTCTTGGCTCTGTTGTAACCAATCCTTGTCCTTAGGGGCCCTACTCTCCCCAAATTCCAAATCCACAAATGATGGAGCATCGTAGCCATATAATTCCCTGAATGGATGCATCTTGATGGACATGTGATAAGTGGCATTATAACAATGCTCCCCAAGATGAAACCACTTTATCCAATCCCTTTGTTGTCCCGACATGTAGTTATGTAGGTATCCCTCAATCCATTTGTTTAATATCTATGTTTGTCCATCCGTCTGAGGGTGATAGTTGGTACTAGGTGTCAACTATGTCCCTAATAACCTAAACAATTCTTTCCAAAATGCATTGAGAAACCTATTGTCTCGATCATTGACTATGTATCTAGGAAGACCATGTATTCTGAACACCTCCATTAAGAATATGTTTACCACCTGAGCTGTGCTATACTCTGAAGGAATGGAAAATAAGTGTGCATACTTGGTCAACATTTCCACCACCACATAGATACGGTCCCTGCCCTGTAGCTTCGACAACCCTGTAATGAAGTTCATGGAAATGATCTCCCATTTCTACTCTGGAATAGGTCATGATTGTAGCAAACCTCCAGGATGTGTGAGATTTGAATTATTCTCCTGACAATTCATGCACTTCCTCAGATACCATATAACATCCTCCTTGAGACCCTTCGAAGATAATCTCTCCCTCGCCTTCCTGTAGGTCTTAAG
Source organism: Picea sitchensis (assembly GCA_010110895.2). Taxonomy (NCBI): domain Eukaryota; kingdom Viridiplantae; phylum Streptophyta; class Pinopsida; order Pinales; family Pinaceae; genus Picea; species Picea sitchensis. Next base: position 55,194 of record SNQJ01S0146474.1, read on the forward strand.
ATATCTCGGATGCCCTGCCAGTGGTGCATCATGTATTGCTCTCATAATTGTATCCTTGAGTGTGGACTCAGGGACAAGATAAATCCTATCCTTGTAGTAGATGATGTCATCCACTACCATGTATCGTTCATCCTAAGTAATGCCCTCCATCAACAAACAAACAAATGTATTCTTGTATTATTTCACCAAGAGAATGGACTTCCAGTCCATTGAGATCTCTGTCATGGAAAAAGATGCAGGTCTCTTGGAAAGGGCGTCAACAATTACATTTTTCTTTCCCTTTACATACTCAATGTAAAAGTCATATACATGCAACTTGCTCACCCATTTTTACTACCTCTCGCTCAAGTCTCTCTGCTCCAAGAAATACCTCAGGCTATTGTGGTCAGTTCTTACCACAAAGCATCCTCCCACCAGGTATTGTCTGAATTTGGCCAATGCATGCATGATGGCCAACATCTCCTTATCATAGATGGACTAGAGCCTTTCTGGATCCCTCAACTTCCTTCTCTCAAAGGCTATGGGATGCGGATTTTGCATCAACACTGCTCCTCTCCCCTCTCTGAATGCATCACACTCCAACACAAATGGATGAGAGAAGTATAGAAGTGATAACACTAGGTAAGTGCTCATCACCTTCTTCATCCTATCAAATGTTGTTTGCGCCTCCTCTGACCATCTTAATGCTCCCTTTTTGGTGAGATCCTTCAATGGTACACCAAGTTGTGAAAATCCTTTCACGAAGTGCCTTCAATAGTTGCATATTCTGAAAAACCCCTGCAAATCTATAAGCGACCTAGGTGTGGGCCAATCCAAAATCATCTAGATATTTTCCTCATGAACATGTACCTCTTTAACTCCAATTACATACCCTGGATAGAAAATCTCTGCCAACCCAAAATCACATTTTTCCTCCTTGGAAAATAGTGACTGCTCCCCCATGATGCTGAGAATCTCATAAACATGCCTCAGATGATCCTACAAAGTCCTATTGTAAATCAGTATATCGTCGAAGAACACTAGTAAGAACTTCCTCAACAACTTGTTGAAGATATGGTTCATACATCACTAAAAGGTATTTGGTGCATTAGTCAACCTGCAAGGAATGAATAGAAACTCATAATGCCCATAGTGACATTTGAAGGTTGTTTTGTAGATGTCCTCCTCTTTGACCCGGATCTGGTGGTACCCTGATCGAAGATCAATCTTCGAGAAGTACACTGCCTCATGCAACTCATTTATCAACTCATCGATCCTTGGTATCAGGTACCGATTCTTGATGGTCTTCTTGTTCAGTGCTCTGTAGTTGATGCATAATTGCATCGTTCCATCCTTCTTCTTCACTAGTACTACTAAAGAAGTGAAGGCACTAGAGCTAGGCCTAATGTGCCCCATCTACAACAACTCATGTATGACCTTCTCAATCTCATCCTTAAACTTCTTTGAATGCTTATATGGTTTAGTGATTACGGGATTTCCCCCCTCCTCTAACTCAATGACATACTCAAATGCTATGTCAGGTGGTCTCCCTGTGGGTAGAGGCCCAAACACTTTGTCGTGCTTCTCAAGTAGCTCATGTATGTCCACATGATAATGTTGGTGATCCTGTGATGGCTTCTATGTTTTGATCAAACACTCTGCTCCACATGCCACATCACCATGTCTAAATATGGCCTCCATGTGTTTGTTGGACACGACCATGGGTGCTCCTGACGACATACCTATCAAAACAACTCATTGACCCCTTGTGTTCATGAACTCCATCCTCATGATATTATAATTCATTTTGAAATATCCAAGGGAATATAACCACTGCACTTCCAACACCACACTAGTGTCCGCTAAATCTACCACATAAAAGTCATTGGTCAACGTATAGTTTCCCAATGTCACATCCAACCCTTTGATCCTCTAAATACAAGACATGTTGTACCCATCTGCTATCGCCACGTTGAATCCCTCAAATTCCTCTGTGGGAATGTGTTTCCTAGCAACCAGTGTTGCGTCGATGAAATTATGGGTAGCCCCACCATCGATCAGAGTGACAACTCTTTGTCCCTGCAAAATACCTTTGATCTTGAAGGTGTAATGCTCAAGAACTTCTAAAAGTGTGGCAATGGTCACTCTCTTGACCCCTTCTTGCAATGAATTCTCTTTTTCAATCTCAATATGAGGTGTCTCTACCTTGCCACTTCTTTGTCCACTATCCTGTATATGAGTTGTCTCGTCCTCACCATCATCCTCCTCATCAGAAAACACCTCTATGTAATATACTTCCCCCTTCCCCATACAACGATGACCTGATTCCCAAGTCTCTTTGCAGCGGTAGCAAAGATTGTTTCTTCTCATCTCTCTCCGATTTTCCTTCTCCATCTCGTCCTTTCATGTTCATGGCTTCTGGGGAGGCTTCCTCACCTAACCCTTATGTGGAATAAATGGTTTCACTTGCATCTTCTTGGGAATTGTACCATCCATGTCCTTGGTCCTCATAATAGCATCATGTAATGTGGTTGGCCTAAGAGCCTTCACCCATCCTCTCAATGGTTCGGCTAAGCCCTCCATCAATAACATCACTAACCTCTACTCCGAAATATCAGTCACCATGAGTGCCATCTTCTGAAATTTTGTGGTGTATTCCTCTGGTGTACCTGTCTGCCTCAACTGTGCCAACTCCCTGAAGTGGATCTCAGGATCCTTCTTATAGAACCTATCCATTAACCTCTGGGTGAAATCCTCGTACGATGTAAATGTTGGAATGTCCGAATGTCACTAGCCCATGGTACCACCACTCATGAGCTTCTCCATCCAAGTATAAGGTGGAAAATTTAATTGCATCAACCTCTCTCATCAGATTAAGCTGGAAGTAAGTGTCCAACTTATGTACCCATGCTCGGGTTGTGCACTTGTTAGATCCGTCAAAAGATGAGATAGTCAACTTCCCCAATTTGCATAGAAGATCAAAATTTTGCTAACTCTAGCATGTCCCAGGTTTGTTCCTCATCCTAAGGTTGTAGTAGTCGTTGTAATACATGACTACCTAGACCTCCTCCTCTAGCGCCTGATACTCCCTGAAGTAGGTGTTGACCTCGTCAACCGGACTCTGTTGCCCATGTGCTCCTATAGGATGCTCCTCAAGGAATGGTGGCAATAGCGGTCTAGGTACTTTTCTACTTCCTATTTGTAGGATACTCTATGCTGGAATACGGGTATTGCTACTCTCTGCATGAGATTTATCACCTCCACGGGATCCACTGGGTCCACCCTATCCCGCACCAAGAGGAGAGGAGAGAAACATCCTAGAGTTTCCAATCCCTATCGCCTCTATACTGCATTGTGCAACTATCGCCTCTACATAATGGTTTTCTAATATTACAACATGACACTTAAAGAGGAGAGAAACATCCTAGAGTTTCCAATCCCTATCTACGTTCATTGGAGGTGAGTGAAGTAGTTGTGCTAATTTATTTCATGGAAACTACAACTTTACCATACATGTGTAATCTAAACAACCCCACTTCTTTTTCATTTGCATTGAATTTTTTTCTTTTGTATTGAATATTTGTGGATCGAGTCCATTAATAAAGATTGGGTTTCACACAAAATGGCTCTAGCAAAAATAAAGGAACTTGAAAAGCTAACCTCTAATAGTAATATTGGTAGTAATATTAGAGGCGAGCACTAATATTGGTAGTAATATCAGAGGTGAGCATTGTGCTTCCAGTCTCCAAATCGTGTTCATGAAATTTTGTCCAACAATAACTAGCTAGGTACTTTTATGAATTAAATGAAATAATTATTCAACGAACTAAGAAACCAAAATGATATCTAAATACTTTTATATTTTCAGAATTTATTAAAATAAAAATAAATATAACAAATCTTATTTGTTATCTAAATGCACCCTTCAATAACAATGCATGGAATTTGCACTTCTAATTTCTTAGTGTAATTGACTGAATTTAAATCGCAGGTTTTTAGACATCACATAATGTTTAGTGGTTATGGAGCTCTATTAATTTTTTTTTAATAAAATTCATAGTAGTTAATGAAAAACAAAAACAAATTTTAAAGGTTCAACGAAAACAAACCAAAATAAAAAGATTAACAAGAGGAAAATATATGATTTTCTAGCAAGTGTTTGGTTTTCAAAAAATCTGATAGCTTGTAAATGGGATGGTGGATAAAATCAAGTGTTGTTATTGTTTTGTGGATTTTTTGTACTTGTTCTGGGCATCATATCATCGGCACTAGTTTGTTCTGAATGTATCAGCCAAAAGCGCATGGAGGATAGGTGAAAATTCCACCCTTAACATTCATGTTATTAAATACAAGGAAAGGGTTTGTAGAGATTAAAAATATTTTATGAGATAAATTTTATCAACTTTGTTTAACTATGCATAATAAATTAATTATATCAAAGAAATGCTTGGAGATTTAGTAATAAAATTGAAAATCGTAGGTTTCATACTTGGTTTTGTGGACAACGATTATCTTCTTTCTTTCAACTTTAGTTTCATAGTGTTTTGTAGGGAAATTGTTATAGTACAAACTATCGGCACAGTTCATAAGAGTAGCCAGGTGGTGTGTTGAAATGGTCATTTGCTAGGTAGAGAAGGATAAAAAGGATAAAGTGGTGTTGCCAAGTCTACTTCCGGAGTTATTTAAAGCCATCAAAATGATTTAAAGTCATCAAAGTACATGAATGCTCATTGGCATTGATTTACTAATAGTGATATTAGTAAGAATATCGTTTTCACCCCAACAACAAGACTTTAAATTTGAAATAAAATAGCATAGAAGAAAAACAAAGTTTTTATTTATTTATTTTAAATGCAATAAAATTATTATTGAAATTTGTTTATGTTTGACAAGACTTTAAATTTGAAATAAAATAGCATAGAAGAAAAACAAAGTTTTTATTTATTTATTTTAAATGCAATAAAATTATTATTGAAATTTGTTTATGTTTGACCTAGAAAATGAGAAAAGAATTCAAAATCAATAATCAAAACTAATAGCTCATGAATGAAGAGCTCATTGCTATAGTTCTTGGCCTTTGGACATAAACGTGATGTGTAGTGATTTTCAGGTCCTTTACAAGGAAAATTATGTGCACTCAAATTGCCATTACAACTTTTCTTTCTTTTCTAAAAGTTGTGCAAATAACAAAGAATTGTGAGATAAATGGCACTCAATTTGTCTATAGGTGTAACTTATTTTGTAGTAACTTATAAAGTTTCTAAATCAACTCATATTGATGAATTTCAACCCATTCTAATTTATAAATTTAAAAAAAATAACAAAATTAAAATGATTTGAGTGCTCCATCTCAAGCTTTACATAACAAAGATGATAAATTTGATAATGCAAGTTTTTACGGTAAGTCATAATGCTAGAAATTTTCTAGATTGAATTGTGTGTCAGGTTTCAAAACGTCCAACATTTCAACTGGACACTCCACTCATCATGGACATAAAAACCTCTAATGGTTGAAAAAGAGTGTGTGAGGTTTGCCTTCAAATATTAAGAGAGGATGGTGGTTGTTTGAGGGAAGGAGAAAGGGAAATAAATGGAAAAAATGTAAATAAAAATTTATTATAGATAAGATCAATAATAATAAAAAATAGTAATAAATGTTAAGGTGATAATAATGAGGAGTTAATATAGCAGTTAAGGTGAAAAAATATAATAAGTGGGAGAAATAGTAATGAAAGAATTAGTTAAGAAAAAATATAATATGAACAAAGAGACAAAATAAAAGTTAGGGTAAAAGAATAATATATGAAAAATAATGATGATAAATAGGAGAAATAATATTTAAAAAATTAGTTAGAGTAAATGTCGAAGGAAATTTACTAATGAAGATGTGGAAATTTCTAACACAAAGATGATAAATTACATCACGAAATGTATAATATAAAATTGCATTTGATCTCCTACAAGAATTATATGATGAACATTGTAAATACACACTTTAAATTTACTCATGTGGCAATAGGGTTAGAATCCATTACAATAATATACTTGTTAAGAGCTCAACATGTCGATGTGGGAATTGAACCTAGGCGGGGAGGATAACAATTATTCCTCTCAAACATCCAATCTAAACCCAATTGACACACACACACACATACTCTGTATATTATAGAATATATAATCGAGATTTGTAGGTGTAAGGAGATTGTCTATAATTCCGAAAGATAAATAAAACTAAGTATTGAATGTGGCTTGGCTCAATAACAAATAGCCAACTCGAAGTTTTGGCACTTTATCAAGGGTTGAAGATTCTAGATGCAAACCATATAAGATAATTGATAGTTATTGGTGATTCTTCTCTAATAATAAAGCACATGAAAAATAAATCTTGCTTGGAAGATTATATCCTGGAAAGGTTGATAGCCATAATCCAACGAGAAACAAGATGGTTTGCTCTAGTGGAATATTATCATGTATTAAGAGCATTAAATTGACAAGCAACCAATTTGGCCAATTCTGCTACTCGATTGAAGGTTGTCAAACTAAGTTCAAAAGGGGAGATTATATTATCTCCAATCCCATAATTGTTTGATGAATGAACATCCCAATGGAAGAAACAACACATGGTGAAGTAATGCCAACAATTTGGCCAATCCTGCGACTCAATTGGAAGTTGGAAAAATGTAATATCCCTCCATTTATAAACTTGGGAAATGGAAGAAGCCATGAGAAAGGCTTATCCATTCTTGTTCTAGAGTTAATATGCTCGGATTGGAACACCCAGGACGATGTTCAGTTCAAGGGGGGAGAGGATGCAATATCCCTCCATTTATAAACATTTAAACATTTTAATTTTTTATGGTTTATGTTATGAATTTTTTGGAAAGAACTTATGTGAAAATTATATCCTCATGAACTCTGATAATGATGATGAACAATTTTGTAAATATTATTTTAATTTATTTTATTAAAAAGAAACACACTGATTAGAGAATCCACTTACAAAGAGTAAAACATTATTCCATGGGTGAGTGAAAAGGGATAAAAACCACCAGAGTAAATATTGGCCATGGGACAAGTGGAACTCTACTTCCAAATATGTGGGATGTGAGGGAACATGCTAGCACAAATTTAGGTCAAGAAGATTCCCTAGGGTTAAAGATGATGCTCTCTTGAAAAATAACCTAGGCAAGCTAATATAAACAAGTATAGAGGAGGCGTGATGCTATTGAGTACTTGTGAGGAGATTGAGTTTGATGGTTCTAAGAAAGAATCAAACTCTGAAATATCTGGAGAAGGTTATACAATTTTCAGTCCCTATGGAATAATGATTTAGGCTCGGGGTGACAGGAACAAGTAATCTTGGTTGTTCATGTCTATGGTTGGGAGGAATTGGTTATCTACTAAGTTTGTTTCCCAAGTTTTGAAGCAGGCTCATATATTCTCTGCTTATTTTTTTTTTTTAATGAATGGTAAATAGTTACAATAGAGGATGATTATAAAGATTGTAATACTGGTATAACTAGAAATATACATTTTTTGTATTCTTTTTATTACTAGTTTTTTTGTAGCAAGAAGAGTTCATATATATGTTATGTAAAGAGGAAATGAAATCATTATAGAACAAGTGTTGCATGGCAGCATAGTCCCTGCCATGCGAGCAAATTCGAAGCTATGCAAAATTTGTGTAACATAAAGAGATTTTATCCCTTGTTGTCTAAGTTCAGTGCAAGATAACATAACATTAAATGCTCCTCGTTGTAATGCACTGGGTAAGTGAAACTGCATTTTCACACATTTTGTTGATGGCATTGGTCAATCCAAAGC
>SNQJ01S0146475.1:0-13390 GCA_010110895.2 Picea sitchensis
TTGCCTTCTCGGGGATCCCCTGGGTGAAGCATCTCTAGGTTTTATTTCCTATGGATTTTATCTTTTACCAGCTACTTTTACCCCCTGGACCTTTAGCCCCTTCTTCCCACAAGACAAGATGTAACCCTCAAAGGTCATCCTAATGGCCAGACTAGGTGAAAGGGATGGATGAGCGGGGTATAATATGTAAAAATGATAAGATGGTGGGAGCGGACGATGGCTCTGCAAATCCCCCTTGGTGGCTAACCAAGACCCAAGAATACCAGCTTGCTAAGTTACCCAATCAATCACCCCAACAATGGTCAAGTGGATTAGTGTAAGATCCAAGTAGTCATCAGAAATGAAAGGAACCTAATGCATATATAAAAAGGTTATAACAATCAAATATGACACATACCATGATACCTCGGATCAATTACCTCATGGGGAAAGATTCCTCTCTAATGCAAGCCCAGGTTGGGGGTGATGGAAAATGCTGCTGCTGACAGGACAAATCTGACGAAGAAGAAGAGAGATGGGCCCTCCAGGGCCATGCTCAAGTCAATCCCGCTCTCGGTACTCCATGTCTAGAACCATGTGGGCCTCGAGACATGATCTCCTAGTTATCCCTAGATATTGGGGATAACATGGCCCATGCACCTAGTAGTTTTTCCCTGGTATTGGTTCCTGGGCCATAGTTGAGAGTCCAATTGTAAGAGGTATTTTGAGTGGTTTTGATAACCCCACCTGCCCCAACGATCTGTGTGCACTACACCATCAAACTAACCAAAATGAGTTCCTTCTAAAGTAGGGACCTTCAACGAATGATGTTTTAGAGGCTTGTTTGCATGTGGAACATTCCAAGCATTGTGAATACCAAGAGCTCTATAAGTTGTAGCACTAACAAAGGGGGTCTCATTTTCGAAGATTTTATTTTTCCTTTCCAGCCATGTACCCCAACAAATAAGGGAAGGAAGATGCATGAGTTGTTTTTCTTTTTGAGCCCAACTTTCAAAGAAAATTGGGAGTGAGATCCCATCCCAAATAAATTGAAATTTTAAAATCAAAATAATCTTTCCCCGGACCTGTCTAGTAAAAGGGAAATTAATAAATAGATGGTTTGTTGATTCCGAAGCAGATTTGCAGAGATGGCAGAAGTTAGGCCCCGACCATCCCTTTTTTAAAAGATTGTCCCAAGTGTTGAGTTTGTATTCAGTCAGCAACCAGGTGAAGAATTTGATTTTCGAGGGAATGCACCAGGTCCAAATCTTGTTCCTCCAGCCTCTGATGTTTGTATGACAAATCGAATTTAAAATTGCAGCGTATAAATTATGGATAGAAATTATACCTGTGCGTTCTCCACCCATCAACTAAATTTGGTCGATCGAATTTGTTAGTTGGATACCCGATTGATGTACTACTTCTAAAGCTATAATCTCTTCACAAGTATTCTTCTCCAAGAATTTTCATGTTGTGAACACAACTTCTACACTGGTACTTTGCTCTCCGACTTGGCAATAACACAAAGAAAATATTTTTTCGGACCAAGAGTGTAATGAAAATGTTAAGTGCAATTGTACATCTCCATATCGTTCAAATAATGGGTTTTGCAACTGCCCAACATGGTGTAAATGTTTTTGTTGTAGATTTGGTCTCCACAAAGGATATATATTGTTTCCTCTTGTTTCTCATACCCAGAAACATTCACTTGTTTCCACTTTCCATACTTTTGAGACTTCCAAACCTGTAATATGCAGAGTTATTATTTTTAACAAACTCCGAAATGGAAAAAACCAACTTCAAAAAATGAATCCAAAAATAAGAACTTGCCTACTACATGTTTCTTTAGTTTCTTCTAGGGAACACTAATCAACCTTGTGGTTGTCTCTTGGAGCTCTCTTAGTTCCAATTATGATTTCTATCACTTGGCATTATCTCCTCTTGGAGCTCTCTCACTTCCAATTATGATTTCTATCACTTGGGACTATCTCCCTAATTTTTATTGAATTATGATAATTAATGATGTCATTTGTGAAATATATTCATATTCACTATAATGAAGAAAAAAAAAAGTAATTAATATGACAATTGTTTCCTTACTAGCTTGAGATGAAAAAGGAGGTTGCGGGTACATAATTTTTTTTTAAATTTATGAATGTGCATGTTGTAATGGTCGTTTTTCATATAAATGGGTGTAAATGCTTAAGCTCCTCGACGTTCATACCATTCTATTTTGTCATCTTTACTTTCTTTTTAATCGTGTATTCTTCCATGCTTTACCACATCTAGCTTAATAAGTACACAATTACAAACCATTAAATGCTTTACATACTTGGTGTTAGATCAACCCCACTTTGACACCAACATAAATAATATTTAATATTATATATTACTCCCCCTAAGTCCAAAAATATCATATCTCTTATATATTCACACTGAACTTTGTGGTGTTGAATGTTCCACGCGAACCTTTATCTTTTTTTCTGCAGTAGTACAAGAAAACTTTGCCTCTTTCTTGCATATATATATATATATATATATATAGATATATATATATATATATATATATATATAAACATTATTTCTTAGGATGCTCATTTATATTATATATATATATATAAACACATTAATGTGTGGGGTGCCCATCCCTGAATGGGGTGCCATCTAGCATAGAGGGACCACGTGGTACAACACTTGGTCGGGCCTTAAATATAGGCCACTGACCCCCATCCCCTTGCCATTAAGGAATGGGGTAAGCTGGTTCATCCAGACCAATGAGACAAGACTTCTCACGCATGTGATGGGAATAGAATCATAGAGAACTTAGTGGTTGGCCTTAATGGAAGGTCTGGTCACTTTACTCCTCATGAATTTACTCAATTTTGGAGAGGAAGGGGCTCATTTGGAGATAAAGCCGCATCATTGGAGCATCCTTGAGCTTTGGTGCAATTGTAATTGTCTAATTGTCGCGAGAGCCACTGCTTGGCACCTCCAAATGCCAAGGGAATGAGGCAAGCCCCGTAGGAGGGCTGCCTAGTATGCTTCGGTCATGCGCAGAAAGAGACAACAAAACTTCGAGCGAGCATTGTACATGGCAAGGATGCAACTTTTCTGAAAACCTAGTAGACCTGAACTGCCTCCCATGTCCTATATTGAAGAAATTATCCAGTCGAACCCATTCAAGTCCCCCCAACACACCTTCTCTTCATAGTCCCAGACAACTGGAACCCGCCGACTTGCTTTCCCGGGGAAACTACCCAGAGGGCCTTCAAGGAACATCACAACTCCAACACAGGAGAAGCCCAATTGGATGATTTCCCCCCCTGCTACATCATAGAAGAAATTTTGACAGAGATGGATGTAGAACCGACCGCAGGAGCAGTAGAGATCCCTCGAGCAGAAGACCTAGAACAAAATGATGCAGTCGAGGCCGAGACAATTGGTATGGAAGGTGAGGCGGTAGGGGATAGTCTGGATAGGGAGGGTGGAACTGCTCCTATGCCACGTCCTCTGTCTGTCATGCAATAGGAAGGGCATGGCCACCTGCCACTCCTCCACCCGGACCACCTGAAGTTAATATTTGAATTACAGATCTTGGTGGAGGACCTAATCCATCGCACCAGTCTAGTAAGCCAACGAGTGGACTTGCTCTACGAGGCCTACTCCAATACAAAGCTAGGACAACGTTGCCCAACATGTGCTCAGGCCGTCATCCTCACAGCCAAGGTAGATGACAAGGATGGCGAGGATGACATGGATGAAGGGGAGGCCATCGAGTAAAATGTCACATTTAATAGTTTTAGTCTTTTTCTCTATTTTTCTCAAGCTAGTCATGGCTAAACACCATTATTTTGTAACTCTAAGACTCAAAGATTTTTTTCAGACCAATGGATGCCAGTTGTCTTGGTTTCCTTCGGGCAAGACAAATGGAAACCAGTTTTTCTTCCTCACAGACTGCATAGATAGCCAGTTGTCTTGGTTTCCTCTTACACAGCCAGTTAGTTGGCAGATATGGTGTTTCTGGTTTAACCTTTTTTTGGAAAATTAATACAATAGGCTCTACTCTTTTTTACTTAAAAATAAAAATAAAAAAATATGTGGGGTACCCATATATATATATTTCATTTTCAATGTTGAGGTGCTAATTAAAGTGAATATTCAATTTCTCTGCCTATGTTATAGCTATTGACCTCATTGATTTTGCCACTTCAAACCCTTGAATATTGAAAAAATTTGACTACCTAAAATTCAATTGGGAAAAAATTAGGGAAGATATATCTTACAAATAATAAAACATATTACTTTTTCAAAATTTTAGAAAAACTAAATTAATAATCATAACATTCAAAACCTCAAAACCCTTCAAAAATTATTTCCCATATATTCTCATCAATATAATGTGTGGATGTAAAAGATGATCCCCCAATTAATAATAATACTTCTGAAATTGAAACAAAAACAAGGAAACCCCTTCTACTACATTTAGAAAATTTTTGAGTTCTATAGGAAATTAAAGTAAAACCGTGAATTCTATATGAAATTAAACTTTAAAGTGTATTTTTATTTTAAATTTACAATATAAAATTACCATTGCAATATCAATAATGAGGAACATGCTAAATAAACTCAAACTCCTTTTATCTTTTTCAACAACGAGGTTACATTGAATAAAAATAATTCATCATGTAGTTCATCCCTAGCTCACTGAAGTTTACGTCCCAATCGTATGTGCGTTGTATTCTTGGATTTTTTTTGTGTCTACGGTTTTTTACATAACAGAAACAAATCATTTATAGGTCGATCGAGATTTTGTGAGTGTCCACTGATCGAACATTCTTACTAGAAGAATTTGCCAGTAGATTGAGCTTTTGGGTTGTTGTGATTGTTGGTTGATTGAAATTTTGTGGTTGTGACTTCAATTGGGTAAGAGCGGTGGTTAGCCTTGTCCATATAGGCCGTGGTCAATGTGAACTGATAATTAGGGTCCGACAAACTGAAAAACCCACTATAGCTATTGATATCATGTAATATCCCTAAGGCCGAACCCAATTGTAAATGTAAATGCAAATGTACTTAAGCTGGTGAGCTGTCTGACATCATTTTATATGCACATTTCATGGTATAGTGTGTGCATGTACTGCACAGTAAAAAGAGGAAGTGTGCACATTCTTGGATACCACGCGTAGCAACTTGAGTGTGCGCGATTGTGAGGCCAACGAGGCTTTGTGTATATTCTATGTTTTATAGGCTAGTGAGCCAGTTATTATAAGCTAGGATGCTTATGTTTTGATTAGGCCGGAAAGCCTAGATGTTAAAAGCCAGTGCGTATGTTTTTGTACATGTCTCATAATTAATATAAATACATCGTTGCGTGTAGACCGACCATGATAAAAGAGATGGGGGACTAAACTCCATTGGTTAGGGAAATGGAGGGGCTAAGTTAAGGAAATGTGCTAAGCTAGGGAGCTTAAGCCAAAAATGAATATTATATTAATATTTTTTAAATATAAAGTATCGATAATTATTTTATCCTAAGTTCTAAAGTTGGGGACAAGTGGGCCAAAGTAGCTCCCAACATGACAAGTGTCAAGTTGGGGACATGCATACATATTGTTGGGACTTAGTTCATTTCTGGGGATCTTTTCCATCATTCATCCAAGCAGTCAATCATCCATGAGTATTCACACCCATTGAGCTATCCTTGGTATCTCATGATTGTACCTGAACCCGTATCCATAGCCATTTTGTGTTGGTGTGTCTAGTTATCTTGGGATATGGAATGAAGAAGCGGGTTGTCAGGCCCATGAGAAATTCTTTGGGTGAGAGAATTGTTGGGGATTGATTTCTTTAAGGTGTTGAACTGCAACTACAATGCTCTGAGACTTCCTGTCCAGCCTATTGCTGAAGCTCAGAAAGGAAGTGTGGCATTCGAAGGACTCTTGAGCAAAGAAGGGGAACACTTTCTAGGTGGGAGAAGCATGTGGGCAATGAGGGACTATAGGCTATTAGTTGAGTGATCACCTGTGACAGAGTCTTTCCTGTTGTCCATGAACCTTTAGCCTGGTTAGGAATCTCTTTCCACAGGTGGAGTTTAGTCCTAGCTCAGGGGTGACTCAATGTTGAGAGTGATGAACAGTGTGGTCTAAGGCTGGGAGGTTCGTGGAAGGTCTAGATGCAATTGGTGATATTCTCACAAAGATAAGTGTCAATTGTGTGATAAATTTACATAATACATTGTTATTTACGTGTTTAATTTTATGGGTTTGTCCTATGCGTGATTATAACTGTCTATATGTTTATAGGTGTTTCCTGTATATGTTGCATGTCTATGTTACTGTTATTTCAGTGTGAATCCATGCATTTACGAAATGTATTTGTTTGTTTACATTTTACATGTAAAGCTTCTGCAAGTGTTCTGTGTGCATATGTTTTAATTGCATGCAGTTAGAAAAATTTATGTGGCATAGCTCAGTTGGTTGTTAGGTGTGTTACATTATGTTCCGCAGAGAGAACAAGAGAGTTCTTTGGCGTAGCATGTCCCAGCATGGATGGTCGAGGACGTTATATTGAAGTAGAAGTGAATGAAGTCAAATTCAAAGGCTGATAGTGAAAAATTGTATTGCATCTATGTAGCCATTGGACATAAATTCTCAACCGTCACACAATTGATTCAAATAGTCTCGAAAGTAGATGCTTTGGAATATTCACCATGCCTTATAGTCTCAAAATAAGATTCTTTGGAATATTCATCATGGTTTACAGTCTCGACGAACAAATTCTCACAAGTTGACTGTTGCCATTTTTTTATATAGAAAAATGTAATCAACCCAGAAATTCTCGTATTGAACTTGAATTGGCATATCGATACGCAAACCAAATCATATCATCGAATTTCAAATTTTTTGAGCCAATACGGTCAAATTTGGTAGCTATGGTATATAGTAGTGCCACTATCCTTTTAAAACATCTAATAATTACTTATTAAAACCATAATAAAATCGTGGTAGTCAAGATATGATTTATGTTTTGGGGGTTTCAGTTCAATTCGATCCTTAGGGAATTTAGGGGGAGACTTTGCAGCGATGATGGTGGCCAGTATAACTAATATATTAGTATCTGGCCTCCTCTCCCATGATCATGAGTTTTGAATCCATCACGGTCACAATACATACCATCTATGAAGACAATACAAATGCTACATTGGAATGCCAACACAATGGAAACAATTATAATTATCGAACGGTATATCACACGCAATTAGTAGATCAAAACCAAGGCAAAAGAGGAAATGATTATCATAGAACAAGTGGTTATGGAGGTAGAAGAGGGGGTCGAAAAGGTGGCAGAAGTCGTTTATTTTGACCATACTATTTTATTTGCTTTAAGGATGACCACATCACTATAGACTGCCCTCCAAATTAAAGGACTAACTTGAAATTTTGCAACATGAAATGTCAATCTTACAACATAAAAGGTCTAAACATGAATAAAATTAGAATGTGGAATCAAATTGATATATAATGTTTCTATTCCAAAGAACAAGAATCTAAAAAATACTTCGGCATTCTCATTCACCCATTGAGGGAGTATGCTATTTTATACAGCCTAATTGGGCCTAATGGTTAAGAACATGTGTTTCCTCTTAAGAGGTCACAGGTTCAAATCCAAAGGGGTGTAGGGTATATATACCTTCGTAGACTTTACCAGTCAAATCGCTGGGATGCTATAACACTTCTTACTTGAAGAATAGTATAAACAAATATTTAAATTTTATTCAATATTATTTTTAATGTTTTAAATGTAAATTTGGAATTTTGGAATTTTAATTTTCTTTATGATAATAAAGGTTTATACCTAGAAATTGATCCTCTTTTACTCTAAAGTTAAAATGGATATATACTTGTATATATTATTTTATATTAATATTAATAAATAAACTATAAATCACATTTATGATATCTATCCTATAATATTAATATTAAATATGGTATTCATTATTAATATGTGATAATGGTTTCTTAAATTTTATATACATTTTTCATCCAACACTTCAGTCATATACATTTTGCACTCAATAATTGTGATATACATTTTTCATCCAACACTTCTGTCATATACATTTTGCACCCAATAATTACAAATTCATTATATTCATGCTTATGTATCACAAGTCCGACCCACCTCAACATGAGATTTAGTAATTTGTAAAATATTATAACATTGTACCAAGATTTATAGTAATTTATATAATGCTATAACAATTTTTCACTTGAAGAATAATATAAACAATTATTTAATTTTTATTCAATATTATTTTTATGGTTTTTAAATGTAAATTTGGAACTTTGGAATTTTGATTTTGTTTATGATAATATAGGTTTGTACCTAGAAATTGATCCTTCTTGACTCTAGAGTTAAAATAGATATGTACTTGTATATACTATTTTATATTAATATTAATAAATAAACTATAAATTAAATTTATGATATGTATCATATAATATTAATATTAAATATAGTATTGATTATTAATATGTAATAATATTTTGTTAAATTTTATTCAATTAATTATTGAAATTTATTTTTAATTTTCATTTATCACTTTTAATGTCCACCTTGTTCGGTGATATACATTTTGCACCCAACACTTCGGTCATATACATTTTGCACCCAACAATTATAGATTCGTCGGTTGCTGGAGTCTCAACTTGTTCTGTGATATACATTTTTTACCCAACAATTACGGATTCACATTTATAGTCATGCTTATGTATCATGAGTTTGACCCCGAGACAAGAACATGAAATTTAGTAATTTATAAAATATTATAACATTGTACCAAGATTCATAGTAACTTATATAATGCTATAAGACTTTTTACTTAGAGAATAGTATAAAACAATTATTTAAAGTTTATTCAATATTATTTTTAATGTTTTTAAATGTAATTTAGGAATTTATGAATTTTGATTTTGTTTATGATAAAAGGTTTGTACCTAGAAAATGATCTTTCTTCACTCTATTTATTTTTATTTTTCATTTTTCATGTCGATCTTGTTCAGTGATATATATTTTGCACCCAACACTTCCTTCCTATACATTTTTCACCCAACAATTACAGATTAGACGGTTAGCGGAGTCACAGGTTCACATTTATAGTTATTTTTATGTATTACGAGTCAACATGAGATTTAGTAATTTATAAAATATTACAACAGTGTACCAAGATTTATAGTAATTTATATAATGATATAACACATTTTACTTAAAGAATAGTATAAACAATTATTTAAATTTTATTCAACATTATTTTTAATGTTTTTAAATGTAAATTTGGAATTTTGATTTTGTTTATGATAATAAAGGTTTATATCTAGAAATTGATCATTCTTGACTCTACACTTAAACTAGATATATACTTGTATAGACTATTTTATATTAATATTAATAAATAAACTATGAATTTAATTTATGATATCTATCCTATAATATTAATATTAATATTAAATATCGTAATCATTATTAATATGTGATAATGTTTTGTTAAGTTTTATTCAATTAATTATTGAAATTTACTTTTATTTTTCATTTTACATGTAGAGCTTGTCCGTCATATACATTTTGCACCCAACAATTATGGATTCAGATTTATAGTCATTCTTATGTATCAATAGTTCGACCCCATGAGATTTATTGATTTATAGAATATTATAACATTGTACCAAAATTTGTAGTAATTCATATAATGCTATAACACTTTCTACTTAAAGAATAGTATAAACAATTATTTAAATTTTATTCAATATTATTTTAAATGTTTTCAAATGTAAATTAGGAATTTTAGAATTTTGATTTTGTATATGATAATAAAGGTTTGTACCTAAAAATTGATCCTTCTTGACTCTATTTATTTTTATTTTTCATTTTTCATGTCCAGCATGTTGGGTGATATATATTTTGCACCTAACACTTCCGTTGTGAGTGGTGGGTTGGAGAACTTGCAGATTCACATTTATATTCGTGCTTATTTATCACGAGTCGGACCCGAAATGGACTCACCGGTCATGCTTATGTATCAAGAGTCCAACCCCAACCTACCACAACATGAGATTTAGTAATTTATAAAATATTATAACATTGTACCAAGATTTATAACAATTATGCGGAAATGCATACACCTATTGACAATGGGCACAATTAATGATCTTTTAACCTTATTTAACCTTAAACCCTAATCTGATGGCTATGCATTGAAGATGCTGGCATATTCTTACTCGTCCTCCAAAATCAATGGGTCAGATTTATTGTTCATAACTTTCTTGCATTTATCAAAGCATCTATTAACATGTTTAGTTTTTAACATTTACCTAATCACATTAAAACATTACTGTAAGGATATGTAATTGCCATGTTTAAATAATTAAGTAGGATTAAACTGTACATCCAAACGTTTCATATTACCATAGACGTATTACAGATTACAGATTACCACAGAGGTTTTATGGCAAGGGTTCTCAGCCGTGAGTTAGCGAATGTGCTAGTTTATGTAATGCTATAACACTTTTTTAATTAAAGAATGGTATAAACAATTATTTAAATTTTATTCAATATTATTTTTAATGGTTTTAAATGTAAATTTGGAATTTTCAAATTTTGATTTTGTTTAGGATAATAAATGTTTGTAACTAGAAATTGATCCTTCTTGACTCTAAAGTTAAAATGGATATATACTTGTATATATTATTTTATATTAATATTAATAAATAAACTATAAATTAAATTTATGATATCTATACTAAAATATTAATATTAAATATAGTATTCATTATTAATATGTGATAATGTTTTGTTCAATTTTATTCAACTAATTATTGAAACTTATTTTTATTTTCATTTTTCAGGTAGAGTTTGTTCCTTGATATACATTTTGCAACATGAGATTTAGTAATTTATAAAATATTATAACATTGTACCAAGATTTATAATAATTTATATAATGGTATAACACATTTTACTTATATAATAGTATAAACAATTATTTATAATTTATTCAATACTATTTTTAATGTTTTTAAATGTAAATTTGGAACTTTAAAATTTTGATTTTGTTTATGATAATAAATGTTTTTACATAGAAATTGATTCTTATTTACTCTAGAGTTAAAATGGATATGTACTTGTATATACTATTTTATATTAATATTAATAAATAAACTATAAATTAAATTTATGATATGTATCCTATAATTTTAATATTAAATATCGTATTGATTATTAATATGTGATAATGTTTTGTTAAATTTTATTCAATCAATTATTGAAATTTATTTTTATTTTTTATTTTTCATTTTTAATGTCGAGCTTGTTCAACAATATACATTTTGCACCCAACAATTACGGATAATTGATCCTTCTTGACTCTAAAGTTAAAATGGATATATACTTGTATATATTATTTTATATTAATATTAATAAATAATTTATGATATCTATCCTATTGATTATTAATATGTGATAATGTTTCGTTAAATTTTATTCAATTAATTATTCATATTTTTATTTTTTTTTCATTTTTCATGTGAGGCTTGTTCCATGATATACATCTTGCACCCAACTTGCAACCAACAATTATGTCATATACGTGAGATTGAGTAATTTATAGAATATTCTAACATTGTACCAAGATTTATAGTAATTTATATAATGTTATAACACTTTTTACTTAAAGAATAGTATAAACTAGCATACCCTGGGGGAAAGAGAAGGGCGAAAAAAACCAACATATGGTTTTTTGGCAATGCTAATTTTACCAATGTGCATCATTCTACTATCTTTGCTTAATTCCTCGGGATTCTGTGAGAGTATTGAAATGTTTGAATCATAGGAAACCAAAATCATTCATTCAAATGACTCATTAGTCTATTAAAGATGTAGAGCAACAACAAACAACTTGTTATTTGCTCATAAATGAAATCAAAGCCCAATTGAATATTTCACTTATCATGCATTCATAGCAGGTCACAATACAAGTACACCAAGCATGTTTTTAAGTTTTTCAAATTTGTCTCTACTCAAAGATTTGTGGAGAATATTAGTATTCAATGCTAAGTGGCACAAGAGATTAGATTGATATCCTCATCTTGCACCAACTCTGTGATGTGACACCCACCTACCTGGAAATAATTAATGTAATCGATTCATCTTGCAACCTAGTAAGTATTACTGTGAAATTCAATTCTAAATGGTTGACCATCGATAATGAAGAAGAATGGTATGAAGGATTAATCCATTTGGTCAACTCCCTCTTCCTATCAAGTCACGGTGCTTGGGTGGTAGGATTTTATTTGAAGGCCTGAATAACAAACATAGACTGGATGGATCTAGCTTGACTAATGGTAGCATCTACTATGGCAAGAAAGAAAATATTAGAGACATATTTTGGGCTTGCAAGTTCACCAGATCACATTGGTCTTATACGAGTCAGTGGGTTTATGATATGTGAGCCTTAACTCTTTAAGAATATGGCGGGATGGCTTTGACATGTCATGTGAATCATTACTCTATCCTATTTGTGAAAAAAGAGATGTAAAACTAATTGTGAGGGTTCTAAAAAGGATTTCAATAGAATGGATTTCCATGGTTTTTTACATGACTAAGAAACTCAAATTTTTGTTAAGCGCCTTTTACAATGAATTATCTCCTCTAATATGGGAGCCCTGTCGGATATGTTTTCCTTTCTCTGTATGATATGGAGGAAATTTAGTGTTGTGAGGTCATGAGCTTTGTACTTTGTATTGCTATAGTAATATAAGGTAGAGACTTTTGCAAAAGAAAAGTGCTCAATGATCATATATTAGTAGTGATAATTCAAGAAAACAAGTCAGCAATCACATTGTCTACAACCTCCACATTTGGCAATGTAAAAAAAAATTAGATTCAAAAAACAACATGTCAGCTAGTATTGTATGAATTTACTTATGAAGAGGATGTTTCGTAATGGGATTGTTTGTGTTTTTTTTATAATATTTATTTAATGTCTCAATTGGCATCCTTTCTAATATCTTCGTACACCTCTGATATCATTCTATCTTCGCACTCTAATCTAGGCAGTTCTTCTCATGCAATCTGGGCACATCCTCCTAGACATTTACAATTTGATTCAGTCTAATTTAATTCTCACTTGTTTCCCTTTGCTTCAGTTATAAAAGAAAGGCTTGGCAGTAGATTTATATATTCATTTTTCAGATAATAAGCCTCAGGAAAAGTATTCAACGCCTTGAAAAAGAGATAATTTCAGATAATAAGCCTCTTTGAGGGGGCAACCTCATTTTACCCCACTTAAATGTTCAAGTACAAGATGATTCAAAATGAAAATGTCTCCTTGGTATATATAGGAGACTAGGAGGTATAA
>SNQJ01S0146475.1:13424-23916 GCA_010110895.2 Picea sitchensis
ATTACAACTAATGGCCTAAAGCCGACATAAATAAAATAACATTACTAATATAATATGCCCCAATTAAGGGGTAATGAGCCAATATTAGGGCTTAACACTCCTAGACATTTATAGTTTGATTCAGTCCAATTTGATTCTAACTCGTTTCCCTTTGCTTCAGTTATAAAAGAAAGGCTTGGCAGTAGATTTATATATTCATTTTTCTGAGCTTCAACTAGTGTAGCAATTTTCTGAGTTGGTTGTAGCAGATTTCATTTTCCAATTTACTAAGAAAGAAGTAACAGGTTTGACAGTCAATTTTGATTTTTCTCTTTGTACCTTGTCAGTGTGATGTGTTTCAGTTTTTGAGAATAGATCAAACTGCAGTTTTGGATAGCAGTTTAAAGTTATCTAGCTGTTAGGGTTTTAGAATCTATGCAGTAAATTGTTACCATGAGATGAAAATTTTAACACGAGAAACCCATCAGTTAGATTCTTCAAGTAACTCGAGATCGCAAATCAACCTCAATCCTAGACAAGGTGACCTTTATCTGTAAGTGTAGTGAGGGAAGATTCCTGGGATTGACATAGTGTCTTCTTCCATGAAAGTGTTTAGGTTCTATGTAAGGAAGAAACAAAAAGCTCATTTTTTATCATCTTTTAGGGTTCACATTCTTCACGAGTCACTCTACGATTTCAGCATCATTATATAAGTTTCTAAAAGGATTAAAATTTCGAGTAAGTTTACATGTTATATGTAGAGGGATGCATGAAGTGGTAGGGGCTGCGCATAAACACTATACTATTTTCCACGTTGTTCAATTACAGTTTTTGCATAAGATGGTTAATTATAGAAATGATGATATGGTGACTTAAAACAATCTGAAACATAAGTTAGATGAAGTTCGATTTAAAATAGCATTCACATTTATCAAAAAATTCACTAAATATGTGCTTCTTACGATAGTGTGTTTGTGTACATTGTCTTATGAGGAAGAAAAAACAAAAGAAAAGAATCAGTCATCGATCGCATTGTCTCTTGCATATTTTTGGCATCAAATTCTTAAGAGTAACCGATAGTAGACATGATGAAAAAGGACTTGCAAAAAGTTGTTCAATCAAGCAATAGATATGATGGAATCCATACTTCATGTTTAATGCCCTAATTCATAGAGCTACAAGCTATCTTAGCATTAGCATCTCTAATTTACCTATTTCATACAACCAACTCAGAAAAGTAATGAGGATCAATGAACACCTCCCAGGCCATGGTGAGAACATGGATGCCTAGTAAGCATGGATTTACATGTGAGACCTAATCTTTGCCAGCTTAAAAACGTGAAGGGCATACAATGATGTACACAATATGGTGGCAATGAACTTTCTACAACTAAAGTTTGGAATCTGGATATACCTCAATCCTTGGACTGACCCACCATTCATACATGCATTTACTCGTCTTTGTGATGCAGGAGCATCTCAAGCGAGCCGGCGCAGAGACAAAAGACAGCTGGAAAGGTTCCCAGTGCAAATTTTGAAAATGTCTTGAAACATTAATGAAGTCATCAAGTGGAGGCACACTTGTAAAAATGTAAATGGACCTTGACCGATCCGCTCTCATCCTTAGTAGGTGGAAAGGCATTTATGATAGTTAATGCAAGTAGATAGAATTTAATGCATGAATTAGACAGTTTAGAATGAGAGAGGGAAACGGGATATAGACACCCTCATTGTGTAATTGTATGATAGTGAAGAACATTAGCAAGAAAAGAGCATACAGAGCTGGAATAGAAAACCTATGTTTGAAAAAAAACCATGTACAGAGATTTGAGTTAATAGAAGAAGTCTTAATTCAGATTCATGGCATTGTATTTGTTTCTTGTATGTGTATGTTGAATGGTATCTTCATGGTTTTACTCTTTCTGTTATACATTTTCTTTCTATGCTGTGTATGAATGATTTCAGGGTTATGTTTGAACTCTGAGAGAGAAAGAGTTTGGAAATGAGTTTCAATTGTTTCTCTGTCTGAGCGAGAGTTCCTGTAAGGAGTGCAGTTGAATTTTCCGCAAGGAGTGCGTTGACAAAGGGTTCAGGGGTTTGTCTCTGAAATCTCAGATAGGATAGCTTTTGTCCTCATTTCCTTAAAGGTGCAGTTAGGCACAGGAGCCATGCAGAGTGTGCGCAGGCCGAGTGAAGCTTCAGGGGTTTGTAACCTGAATGAATTGTTGAGAGACTGTTGTTGCAGGGAGTGCGCAAAGTCGAAAGGAGTTCAACACTTGAAAGTGTTTGAAGGTCTACCGCAAGGAGTGCTAGCAGGAGTTTTTCTGAAAGACTTGAAGTCGGGAAAACCCTCAGAAGGGTTCGAAGCTTCAAAGTTACGGAAGGGAAGAAAGAGGTTAAGTGCCTTGAAGAATTGAAAGGAGGTGCAATGACATCATGCTGCAGGGGGACAAGTTCCACGCAAAGAAATATTTTATTTAAATTTCATGGAGGTTCTCAAGGGAAGAGACGAACAGTTGAAATTCTCTGTAGAGAATTTGCAAAGTCCCGCCAGCCGTCCGATCTGACAGAGAAGCAAGGGGGTTATGATTGTTTCCCCAGTTTCAAGATCAAGAGATCGTGAGCCGTCGGCCCTCACTTAGATACCCATCAGTCGTAGGATTTGATAGGATTTGCACGGGGTTTAAACCCTCACAAGCAGAGCAAAAGTCCCGAAAGGCGTCGGGATATCGGGACTTTGGAATTCGGGATATCGAAAGTCTCAAGAGCAGGAGATCGGGTCACTCCACGATGAAAACCCCAAAATAGATCTGAGCCATCCATCGGTTGGGACACGTGGTGGAGATCAAGAGCCATCGACAATCGGGATTCGGCATTTCGCGAATCCTGAAGATGAGACATCCAGAGCATTTGAAATCACGAAATGATTGAGGACTGTCCATCATAGGAGGACGCGTAGCGGAAATCCTTGAGTTCGGGGAAAATTCTGATAGAAAAGTCCATCGGCTTATCAGGGTTCGGCGTTTTGCGAATCCTGGATACAAGAAGCACACACATTTCGGAAACGCGAAGTCTGAAATCCTGACAAGGTGGAAAGCTCCGTTGTGGGGCCAACTGACGTCATTTCATCATATAGGAGGTCAGATATCGGAACTTCGGGAGTTCCAAGGGAAAGAACCCATAGGCATTTTATTTCCTGAAATCGCGAAGCGGCGAGGACCGTCCACCTTGACGGGATGCGTGGCAACAATCTAGGGTTTTGGGAAAAATCCCGAAAGGCAAGGTCATTTCGGCACTTCGGGAGTCGAGAGACCAAAAGGTCGGGCGCTTGAGTCGCGAAAACCCAAAAAGGACTGCGGTCATATAAGGGAAGGTCATGTGGAACAAAGTTATAGCCCAGGGGGCTAAGTGAAGTTAAAGTCATTTTGGAAAATCAGCATATCGGAGATCGGAAGATCGAAAAGACTGAGGTTCTCGACAACGGTAATCAGAAAACCCTGAAACTCGAAATTTCTGTCGGGGAGAGATCAGGTATGTGAAGAAGCCATGACAGGGGAAAAGGAAGGACCTGTGGACCAGGTTTTTAACAGAGATTCCAATGAAAAATCAAAAGAGCCACTCCAGCTCAAAGGTGAAATTAGAATGATCCGTTAAGACCGAGAGGTCAATGCAGAGACTCTGGCTGAGGCAGAGGCTTAGTTTGTGTTTCAATTGTTTCTCTGTGTGAGCGAGAGTTCCTGTAAGGAGTGCAGTTTAATTTTCCGCAAGGAGTGCGTTGACAAAGGGTACAGGGGTTTGTCTTTGAAAGCTCAGATAGGATAGATTTTGTCCTCATTTCCTCAAAGGTGTAGTTAGGCACAGGAGCCATGCAGAGTGTGCGCAGGCCGAGTGAAGCTTCAGGGGTTTGTAACCTGAATGAATTGTTGAGAGACTGTTGTTGCAGGGAGTGTGCAGAGTCGAAAGGAGTTCAACACTTGAAAGTGTTTGAAGGTCTGCCGCAAGGAGTGCTAGCAAGAGTTTTTCTGAAAGACTTGAAGTCGGGAAAACCCTTAGAAGGGTTTGAACCTACGAAGTTGCAGAAGGGAAGAAAGAGGTTAAGTGCCTTGAAGAATTGAAAGGAGGTGCAGTGACATCATGCTGCAGGGGGAAAAGTTCCACGCAAAGAAATATTTTGTTTAAATTTCATGGAGGTTCTCAATGGAAGAGACGAACAGTTGAAATTCTCTGTAGAGAATTTGCGAAGTCCCGCCAGTCGTCCGATCTGACAGAGAAGCAAGGGGGTTACGACTATTTCCCCAGTTTCAAGCTCAAGAGATCGTGAGCCGTCAACCCTCACTTAGATACCCATCAGTCATAGGATTTGATAGGACTTGCACGGGGTTTAAACCCTCACAAGCAGAGAAAAAGTCCCAAAAGGCATCGGGATATCGGGACTTTGGAATTCGAGATATCGAAAATCTCGAGAACAGGAGATCGGGTCACTCCAGGATGAAAACTCCGAAATAGATCTGAGCCATCCATCATTTGGGACACGTGGTGGAGATCAGGAGCCATCGACATATAGGGATTCGACATTTCGTGAATCCTGAAGACGAGATATCCACAGCATTTGAAATCGCGAAATGATTGAGGACCGTCCATCATAGGAGGACGCGTGGCGGAAATCCTTGAGTTTGGGGAAAATATCGATAGAAAAGTCCATCGGCTTATCGGTGTTCGGAGTTTCGCGAATCCTGGATACAAGAAGGACGCACATTTCGGAAACGCGAAGTTTGAAATCCTGACAAGGTGGAAAGCTCCGTTGTGGATCCAACTGATGTCATTTCATCATATAGGAGGTCAGATATCGGAACTTCGGGAGTTCCGAGGGAAAGAACCCATAGGAATTTTATTTTCCGAAATCGCGAAGCAGCGAGGACCTTTCACCTTGACGGGACGCGTGGCAACAATCTAGGGTTTCAGGAAAAATACCGAAAGGCAAGGTCATTTCGGCACTTCGGGAGTCGAGAGACCAAAAGGTCGGGTGCTTGAGTCACGAAAACCCAAAAAGGACTGCGGTCATATAAGGGAAGGTCGTGTGGAACAAAGGTATATCCCAGGGGGCTAAGTGAAGTTAAATTCGTTTTGGCAAATCAGCATATCGGAGATCGGAAGATCGAAAATACTGAGGTTCTCGACAACGGGAATCAGATAACCCTGAAACTCGAAATTTTTGTCGGGGAGAGATCAGGTATGTGAAGAAGCCATGACAGGGGAAAAGGAAGGACCTGTGGACCAGGTTTTTAACAGAGATTCCAGTGAGAAATCAAAATAGCCACTCCAGCTCAAAGGTGAAATTAGAATGATCCGTTAAGACCGGGAGGTCAATGCAGAGACTCTGGCTGAGGCAGAGGCTTAGTCTATGTCAGGTGTGGTATTAGAGCGCGGAAAGGTTTCTTTTCTTTTTGTAGCAGGGAAAAGGAGAATCCACCATTCCGTCGAGAAGAAGGGATAGGCAAACACTCAATTCACCAGAGGAAAGGAAATACCAAGAATAAGAGGTAGGAAGATGCCTGACCCAGCCATGGCAAGAGAAATGCGTGATTTACGCGCCGGACTTAAGAACATGGAGACAACACAAAGGTGCACAGTCGGTGATGGGGATCTTAGTGATTCTGAAAGTGAAAATGAAGTTGAACATGAAGAAGAATAAATCTCAACGGAAGATGCCGCAAATGAACGCTTGATTAGAGTTTTCGCAAGGATGGGTGCCAGGGCAAAAATGGACATCCCAGTTTATGAGGGAAACCTGGATGCTGAAGAGCTTCTAGACTAGATTAGAGCTATGGACACTTATTTTGACTATGAAGATGTCGAGGAAGACAAGAAGGTCAGACATGCTATCACAAGATTGAAAGGACATGCAGCATTGTGGTGGGATGAACTACAAGATGAGAGATGCTACAAAGGCAAGCAGAAGATCAAGAGTTGGGACAGGATAATCACGAAGATGAAGGAGAAATTCATCCCCAGATATTACCAGATTACTCTATTTCGAAGAATGAAAAACTTGAGACAGAAACTGATGACAGTGAAAGAATACACTGAAGAATTCTACAGGCTGAACATCAGGGTAGGTCATCGAGAAAGCGATGATGAAAAATTTGTCAGGTACATGAATGGCCTCAGATACGACATTCAGGATGAGATGAGCATGATAACCATCCGAACGGTGGAAGATTCTTATCAAATGGCTCTAAAGACGGAAGAGAAGATGGGTCGAAAGCAGGGTCAAAGAGGGCGAGGAAGAAGTCAGCCTAAGGGAAAATCAGTTGCCCAGGATAAAAATCAAAAACCCAAGGAGGACTGGAAAAAACCTCAGACTCAGACTGAGAGAGGTGGAAGTTCGCAGAGAGGGAATCATACCGAACAGAGAGGTCAGTATGCAGATGGAAACATTTTTCCTCGTACTAGAGGTAGAGGAAGAGGAAGAGGTGGAGTAATAAAATGCTTCACGTGTGGAAAGAATGGACACAATTCTTATGAATGTCCAGATAAGAAGAAATAAGGTGGTGAGACTCACATTTCCAAAGCACAGAGG
This sequence comes from Picea sitchensis, assembly GCA_010110895.2. Lineage (NCBI taxonomy): Eukaryota > Viridiplantae > Streptophyta > Pinopsida > Pinales > Pinaceae > Picea > Picea sitchensis. The sequence continues at coordinate 19,984 of SNQJ01S0146475.1, forward strand.
CGGAATGTTGAGGCAGAAGATGTTGAAGGTGGAAGATCGTTGATGATGGGAAAAGTTCTCTTAACACCAAAGAAGGAGGTGGAGAGTTCATTCCAAAGAAACAGTCTTGTTCAGACTGCTTGTAAAACCAAGGATAGGGTATGCAAGGTCATTGTGGACAGTGGTAGCATGGATAATATCATTTCAACGGAGATGGTAGAAAATCTGGAGCTGGAGACGATTGAACATCCAAGTGCATATAGAGTTTCATGGCTACAAAAAGGACATCAAGTAAATGTCACTAAACAATGTTTAGTTGAATTTAAGATAGGAGGGTATAATGATAAGATACTCTGTGATGTTATTCCCATGGATGTTTGTCATCTATTGTTGGGTAGACCGTTGCAATATGATAGAAATGTGGTTCATGATGGGAGGATGAACACATACACCCTAGAGAAGAATGGGAGAACTCACATGTTGCTTCCATCAAAGATAACGAAGTGAAACCTGAAGTAACACTGTACTTCTCATGAGTGGGAGGGAACTTCTTACTGAGGTCAAGAAGAAGGAGGATCCACAATTTATTATGGTCAGGAAGCCTAGAATTGTTTTGACCAGCACAAGGGTAGATAATTTACCAGAAGAGGTTCAGGAACTGTTGGAAGAGTTCACTGACATAGTAGTGGACGAACTACCTCTTTTGTTGCCACCGATCATAAGTGTGAGTCATCACATTGATCTCATACCAGGAGCTAGTTTTCCAAACAAATATGCGTACAGATTGACGCCGCAGGAGAATGAAGAGGTCAAAAGACAAGTCCAAGATTTGTTGGACAAAGGTTTGGTTAGGGAAAGCTTGAGTCTGTGTGTTGTTTCGACAATACTCAGTCCGAAGAAAGACGGAGGTTGGAGGATGTGTACTGACTCGAGAGAAATTAACAAAAATAACCATCAGGTACAGATTCCCATTTCCAAGGTTGGATGATTTGATGGATTGCTTGAGTGGAGCAAAGTATTTTTCGAAGATTGATTTGAAAAGCGGTTATCATCAAATCCGCATGAGAGAAGGTGACTAATGGAAGACAACATTCAAAACCAACGAAGGGTTGTATGAATGGCTTGTTATGTCGTTTGGATTAACAAATGAGGTTGATGAACGAAGACCTGAGGGAGTTCATTAGAAAATTTGTTATCGTATATCTGGATGATATACTGATTTTCAGCAAAACAAAAGTTGAACATCTGAAACATTTGGCTATAGTGATGGAGAGGTTACAGCAGGAGAAGTTGTTGATAAACATGAAAAAATACTCATTCATGAAGACAGAGCTCATTTATTTGGGTTTTGTTATTTCTACAAATAAATTGAGGATGGATCCAGATAAAGTGGAAGTGATCAAGAATTGGCCATCACCGAAGAGTATATTTGAGGTGAGAAGTTTTCACGGATTGGCTAGTTTCTACCGAATATTTATTAGGAATTTCATTGGAATTAGTGCACTGATGATGGATACCGTGAAGAAGAGACATAAGTCTTTTCACTAGACAGAAGAGGCTGAGAAGAGTTTTAATTTGTTGAAGAGGAAAATCACGGAACAACCAATCCTAGTGTTGCCTAATTTCCAAAAGACATTTCAAGTGAAATGCGATGCAAGTGGATTTGCAATAGGGGCAGTCTTGAGTCAATAAGACAGGCCGATAGCATACTTCAACAAGAAACTGAACGAAGCGAAGGTGAAATACTCCACGTATGACAAGGATTTTTATGCTATTATTCAGGCATTAAAGAAATGGAGACATTACTTGATTCCAAAGGAGTTTGTCTTATACAATGACAATCATGCACTGTAGTTTGTGACTCAACATGAAAAGTTGAATCAAAGACATGTAAAATGGGTTGAATACATGCCCTAACTTTACTTTTGTAATTAAGCATATTTCTAGAACTGCTAACAAGGTTGTTGATGATTTGAGCAGGAAATGTTTGCTATTGCAGGAGTTCAGAGTCAAAACATTAGGTTTTGATAATCTCAAAGACATGTACAGAGATGATCCAGATTTTAAGGAGGCGTATGAAGCAGCTGAGAATCAAACTCTCAGGGACAGAAGTCAATGGACAGAATACATGATCCAGAAAGGATTACTATTTAAAGGAAATCAACTTTGTATTCCAAGATGCTCCATGAGGGAGAATTTGTTGAAGAAGAAACATAGTGGAGGATTGGCCGAACATTTCGGTCACGATAAGACGTTCGCAAAATTGAATGAGTCATATTTTTGGCCGGGAATGCGAGCATATGTCAAGAGATTTGTGGACAGATGTAGAATTTTCCAACATTCGAAGGGAAAGAGACAAAATACTGGATTTTATCAACCATTGCCCATACCTAAGAGGCAGTGGAATGCAGTCAGCATGGATTTCATATTCGGGTTGCCAACAACACGAAGAGGGTTTGACTCAATATTTGTGGTGGTGGATAGATTTTCCAATATGGCACACTTCATTCCATGTCAGAATACCAGTGACGCAACTCACATTGTGAATATGTTTTTCAAAGAAGTCATTCGACTTCACGACTTACCAAGGAGCATAGTTTTGGATCGAGACACTAAGTTTGTAGGGCACTTTTGGAGGACTTTATGGAAGAAGTTGGGAACTAACTTATCATTCAGTTCAGCTTATCATCCTCAGATGGATGGATAGACAGAAGTGGTAAACAGAAGTTTGGGAGACTTGCTGAGAAGCTTGGTGACAGAACACCACAACCAATGGGACAACATATTACCACAGGCAGAGTTTGCTTATAATGACTCAGTTCATAGAAGCACAAGGCAGATTCCATTTTGGATTGTCTATGGCATGCAGCCGAGAGGAATTTCTGAGCTGAGAGATTCAGAACAGATTACAACTAGGAGCGCTAGTGCAAAAGATTTCGCAGAGGCGATGAAGGAACTTCACAGCCAGGTGAAGGAGCGTTTAAATAACTCGAGCCAGGAATATAAGTGCAGAGCAGATCAACATAGGAGACAACTTCAATTTGAGGTTGGTGATTCGATTCTGGCACATTTGAGAAAGGAAAGGTTCCCGAGAGGAATATATAATAAACTGAAGATGAAGAAAATCGGACCATGTAAGGTCTTGAATAAATTTGGGGTGAATGCTTACGAGATTGAATTACCCGATGGGATCGGAATTTCTCCGATATTCAATATCTCATATTTGTACCCATATAAATATGAGGAAGCAGGAATGGGAAATGAACAGTCAGAGGTCCAGTGGACAAAATAGATGCCAATTGTAAAAGAGCCACATATGGAGCACATACAGAACAAAAGGGTCGGCAACAAGACAAGGCGAAAGAAATACTTTGAATATTTGGTCAAGTGGAAAGGCCATCCAATTGAAGATGCTAGCTGAGAGAACGAAGCAGAGATCCAGAGGCATGGACAGACCATGCGTGAGCTCATGTACAGGAGCCCATGAAAATTTTCAAGCAAGGGAGTATGATGCAGGAGCATCTCAAGCGAGCCAACACGGAGACAAAAGGCAGTTGGAAAGGCACCCAACACAAATTTTGAAAATGTATTGAAACATTAATGAAGTCATCAAGTGGAGGCACACTTGTAAAAATGTAAACGGACCTTGAGCGATTTTCTCTCGTCCTTAGTAGGTGGAAAGGCATTTATGATAGTTAATGCAAGTAGATAGTATTTAATGTGTGAATTAGACAGTTTAGAATGAGAGAGGGAAACGGGATATAGACACCCTCATTGTGTAATTGTATGATAGTGAAGAACATTACCAAGAAAAGAGCATACAGAGCTGGAACAGAAAACCTGTGCTTGAAAAACAACCATGTACAGAGATTTGAGTTAATAGAAGAAGTCTTAATTCAGATTCATGGCGTTGTATTTGTTTCTTGTATGTGTATGTTGAATGGTATGTTCATG
>SNQJ01S0146476.1:2553-23969 GCA_010110895.2 Picea sitchensis
GTGGAGTAGGTTAGTACAGGACTTGTACCTGAACTAGGCATACCGTATGAGAACGGAGGGCCTGTCGCACTAGGTGTGAAGGGGGTTGTGGCTGCCACCATAGATGGGTTTGGTCCACTGTGCGACATAGTTGCAACCGAGACCATGGTGGCTCGGACCGATGATGGTAGGTTAGGAGATGACTCTCTTGTGGTGACAACCGTGATGGCAATTGAAGAATTTCCAGAAGAAGTAATAACTTTTGTTTCCATTGTTGTGTGAGGCACTGTCTGGCGTTCATGAAATTGGATTGGTACAATAAACGGTGCCAAGATATCAGTGGTTGGGGTTTCAACTGAGCCAAGAGCGGTTGCTTCAACGTTCAAAATGGTTGATTCCTCCGGGGGTTGTTCGAGCACAATGGTTTGTAACCCGGTCGCTTCAAAAGACACTTGTTGGTCTAACTTCCGCCTTAATGGTGGCGGGGGTGGCTCCAGTGTAACTGGCGGCAGGCCAAGAAGCCTTCATGACCGACGAAGCTCCGTATCCTCCACTGTGTGAGAATATCCAAGACACTCTAAGTTATTCTAAACGTTCAAAAGTAACACACACTAAAAATAAGCCCCTAAGAGATAAGACAAGCAATCACTAAACTATTTCGAAGATACGTTACAACAACCAACACTAGAGCAACTTACCGGTGCAAGTGAAACTTGAATATGGAAGCACCCTCTGGGTATACTCTGCAAAGCATGGCCCGATGTCTGTCCTAGGTATTGCGGTATACCCCTGCAGTCACTTGTGTATATCCCTAAAAAGATTGGCAACTAGGTTGCCAGCACGTGAACAGTCACCAGGCGGGTACAGTCGAAAGTCGGGTAGACCACAATGAGCAGGGCATCGAGCCCGAAACCTCTCAAGGGTATCAAGAAGAAATGGTTTGGGAGACAAATGAGGACCTTGAACAGATTCGAGACCCACGAAGCCTCGTGGAAAATGAAAACGATGGAATCCCAAAACAAGCCCTCTATATGTGTTCTCCACTACGATTGGTTCGGCTTTGGAGGGGTTATCTCCACTACCTTTTCGCACGTGACCTCGTGTTTATCCCCTGTTTTAGAGGGGGGTCCCAGATAACTTCCACGAAACTGGACTTAGACATTCCCTATCTTGGAATCGAATGTTTGGTTTTGAATGGCCTTGAAGAGTTTCCTCTCCAACCTAATCCAAGGCCCTAGTCCTGAACTAGTTTGTGAACCCTACAAACATAAAAGTCTAGTAGATTTTAAAATTATCATTGATTCTATGGCTTTGTCTTATGTCAAGGGGTATGAGGGTGAAACTGATGATGTGTAAAAGATGAAAGCAAAAAATGAATAAAAAAGTTGGAAACAAAACTTTTACTGAATGCAAAATTTCAACAACTTTTCACAAAGAAAGATTTTTAATTTTTCTAAGATTTTGGACAACAAACTCAAAGGAATTTCAATCGACCACGAGCTACTTATGATCTAAGTGAACTACAAAAACTTATGAAATAAAAGACTTTTCCCTAGCTAATGATGCAGAAACACACTCTTCAACCAAAGAAGAAAATGAAAAGAGATTTTTTATTTATTTATTTAAGTGCTAGTAAAGCAAGAAAGGGAAAATACCGACAAGCAAAAAACCAAGAAAAACAATTATGGCTTAAAGCACAGATCACAAAGAATCAGATTAAAGAATCACACAATGGCAATTGTAAAAGCAATGACTCTCACGCTTGTCTAAAAACCATAATAAAACAAAAAAAATTATATTTTTCTGTCAACTTTTAACTGAGAAAAAGAAGACTAAGGGTAATATGAATCCTAAGCTACTGAATGTTCAAACATAGATTCAAACACCTGAGAGGAATACTTCTTATCAAAGGAGGGGATGACTGCCCCACCCTGAACAAAAAGTATCCTGTACAAGCACACGACTGTCACTCAAACAACACGCATGCGAACGCGTGCTGAACAGAAACAGAGGGCGTGTACACGCAGGCTGACCTTGTACAGGCCGCGTGTATATCTAAACTCTAAGGAAAAATATGAAAACAGACAGATCAGACCAGGAAGAGACCTCTGGTATTGATAACCAGGATCCCTTGAAGGCTTGGAAACTCTTTCTAATAGAAAAACAAATAATGCAAGGAAAAATAATAAGGCAAAAAACAATCTGAGATAGGACTGTTAGTAAACAAGACTCAGACAGAATTCCAGAAAACCCCCTGAGAATGTGTGATTATGACAGGGAAGAGGAGGACTGCCTCTGAGGTTCTCTGAACTCCTACACGTTACTGTTATCTCTACAGCTAGCATTCACATGCCGGTAGTAAGAGGATAGGGCGCGGGTACACGTGTCCAGGCCTTATGCAGGCTGTGTGTACCTCTGTGTGTCCCGAAAAACAAAGTCAAGCAAAAGTCAGGGAAAACTGGTATGGAAAACCAAACTCCCTGCTAACTAAGACCTTACAGAAACGAAAAGAAAAGACAGGCAAGAAAAAACTAGTCTTTAAACTACCCAAAAACTAAATAAAAAATTCCAGGAACCCTAAAGAGTAATCTCCCCAGTATGGTCGCCAATTATGTTGTTGGGAAAAACACCCTACGGACTAGCAAATAGAGTTCAGACTTTGCATGCAGATTTGACCGAATAGAAATTACTTTCTACCTACATCCCTAGATTTAAATCCCCTTTTCTCAGTAAATGCATGGAAAGATCCACCTACCTTGTTACCAGTGTTTGATGTCGATCCTCCATTGTGCTTGATTACATGTTCGCAATGCTCCTTCCAAAGATGACCTGCACTCAAGACAAACAATAACTATTCATATATGCTACTTCTATACTAATGGGTTAGAAATCAAACATAAACTAATCAAACCATAGAAAGTTCATGAATTGGGATGGGAAAAGCATTCTCTTTATTACTTAAAATGAGTCAACTTACAAAAGTTGAGACCGGCCACTGCTCCTTGAACCTGATCCTGGGCTCCTCTTCTTCTGTCCTTCAACTACTTTTCTTTAAATATCCTTTGTCATTAGGAAAGGCTAAAGGGTTGGGACAATGGAATATGTAAATGGGCAGAGTTTCTTTGCTATATTTTTTCCCTTCTCCAAATGGTACCCCTACCCCTTCTTTTATAGGCTAGAAGGAGCTAGGTTTTTGGACGAACCCTCGGCCATGCATGGCCGGGAGTTTCAGTTAACTCACCCATAGCTTTTTGTTCCATTGGAAACTTTCCTTTTTTCGTTCATTTGTAGGTACACGCGGAATATTGTGAGTCAGCCAACATGTACACGCGTGCAGTAATGGGTTAGGGCGCATGGGCCTTTACACAAGAGGATTTTCAAAGAGTTGTTCAGCAGAGTTTTGGCAAAGCAGGGATATGAGTTGGCCTGATGCTAGGTAAGCATGTGTGGTGCAATTTAGGGTTATAACAGATAGAATAAATTGAGCATAAGGAAGAGTCAGAAGATGAAGCAGAGGTTAATATGGAAGAAGAACTTCTCAGTGCCTTGGATGAATTAAGAAAATACAAAACCAGATATAGACAACTGAAAAGTCTTGTAGTTGAAAAAAAGGAAAAACATGAACAAAAAGAAAAGAAGATGGATAAACTCATGAGCAACTTGAAAACCAAATCCTAGAAGAAAATAGGGTGGAAGAAAGTCTAGAAAAGTATCTTAAAGAAAAATAAATAACCTGTGAAAAAAAGGAGGCAGAAATAGTTCATCTAAGAAAAGAACTTGATGCAAAACTCATTCAAACAAAATATGAAAATAGCTCCAAAGTATTAGATAATATTATTACCACACAAAGGGATTCAAGTAATAAAAATTGAATAGGCTATTCTTCAGAAGAAAACCAAGTTAACTCAAAATATTATGCATCTTCTCTCCTCAGTAAATTCAAGAAGAAAGATGAAGAGAAGACAAGTAATGATCAGAACTCCAAAGGACTACTTCCACCCATCAAGAAGGAAAATAAGATAAAACCAAGGAAAGTTTATCAAAACAGGTATCCTTACATTTTCTTTGGTTATTTATTTGCATGCTCTAATTTCAGACACAAATCTATGAATTGTAGAGCATATAGAAATAAAAATTTGAGGGTTAAGAACTATAACCTTAAATATAACCAAACTATAAATCAAGTTAAAAGCAGAAACTATAAATCCTTTGCACCTCTACAAGAAGGGGACAAAGAATACTTCAGATGTCATAACTATGGACATAACGCCAGTAGTTGTAGATTAATGGAAGTCTCAGAAAAACTAAAGTTCATAAGAGAGCAAAAGAATCTTTGGAAAGAAAAAACATCAAAAGAGGAATGTCTCATTGCCTTAAAAGCTCAATATAAAGACGATCTTTGGTATGTTGACAGTGGGTGCTCAAAACATATGACAGGAAACAAGGACACGTTCTTGAAATTAAAGAAACAAAAGGGTAAAGTTACATTTGGTGACAACTCTTTAGGTAACATACTTGGGAAAGGCACTGTGAGTTTGGGAAAAGACAAAGCCAAGGATGTGATGCTTGTTGAAAAAATGAATCCTAGCCTATTAAGTGTCAGCCAAAATTGTGATTATGGGAACATTTTCATCTTTGATTCCCAAAAATGTGATATTAGGAGAGAGGAATCGGGAAAATTAGTTGGTACTTCTCCTAGAACTCCCGCGAATGTATATATACTAAATACAAAATTGAATGAGGAATGCCATATAAATTTAGTAGATGAAAGTTGGATATGGCATAGAAGGTTGGAGCACATTAACTTTGACAATTTAGTGAAGTCAACAATCTTGGGGCAGTAAGAAACTTGCAAAAGATCATAAATCCCTCAAATCCTATGTGTAGACATTGTCAACTAGGGAAGCAAAATAGAATAAGGTTCAAAACAAAAGAATACTCAACCTCAAAACCTTTATTCACACTGACCTCTGTGGACCTACAAGGACCAAGAGTTTGCAAAGAGAGTCCTACTTTATGCTGTTCATTGATGATTTTACTAGAATGGGTTGGGCATGTTTTCTCAAGGAAAAATCATAGGCACTTAACAAATTCAAAGCTTTTAAGACCCTTGTTGAAAATGAAAAAGAGACAAAAATCAGATGTCTTTGATCAGACGATGGTGGTGAGTTCACCTCAAAAGAGTTTGATCTCTTCTGTGAAACCCGTGGAATAAAACGACAATTCTCTACTTCCAGAACACCTCAACAAAATGGGATTGCTAAGAGAAGGAATAGAACAATCCAGGAGGCTGCAAGGACTATGCTAAATGAAGCAATATTATATGATGGATATTGGAGGGAAGATGTAAGAACAACAATATACATACTGAATAGAGGTCATCTCAGGATTAATAGTGATAAGACTCCTTATGAAATATGGTTTGGAAGAACTCCTTCGATAAATACTTCAAGGTCTTTGGAAGTATGTGCTACATCAAAAGGCTTGATGAGAATCTCGAAAAATTTGATGCTAGATATGATGAAGGTATCTTTCTTGGATATGAATCTACCAAGAAATAATATAGATGCTACAATATTGGATTACATAATATTGTTGAGAGTACAGATGTCAAGGTGGATGATTTAAAAATGATAAGGATTAGACATCAAGAGACTATACTTGATAGTGAATATGAAGACGATGATGAGTTAGTTGGTACACATGAAGAAGAAGTAGAAGAGAGTAAAAAATAAAGGGAAGAGGATGATATGGATACTAGTGAAGACGAAGAATATATTCAGGAAGAATATATAAGAGAAGAATCCCCAAGAAGATACACAAAGACACCCTCAAGAATGACTGAAAAGAATCATCTTGAAGAATTCGTTATTGGAGATAAAAGCGATGGAGTGCACACAGGAAGAGTATTAGGAAAAATTAACACTTTTGTCACAAATTGAGCCCATCTCAATCAAATAGGCATGTAAAGATGAAACTTGGGTCAATGTTATGAATGAAGAATTGGACCAAATTGAAAAAAATCAAACTTGGGAACTAGTTCCAAGACCAAAAAATAAAAATCCCATTGGAACTAAATGGGTGTATAAAAACAAAATGGATGAGAATGGGCAAGTAATCAAGAACAAAGCCATATTGGTGTGTAAAGGGTATGCTCAGGTTGAAGGGGTAGACTTTGAAGAAACCTTTTCACCTATGGCCAGATTAGAGGCAATTAGGATGTTCTTAGCTTTCTCCAGCTATAAAAAATTTAAAGTATACGAAATGGATGTCAAGTGAGCATTTCTCAATGGAAATTTAGAAGAGGAAGTCTATATTGAACAACCACAAGGATTCCAATTAACAAACAAAGAAGACTATGTTTGTAAACTAAATAAATCACTCTATGGGCTAAAACAAGCACCCAAAGCATGGTATGCGACGCTAGAATCTTATTTACAAAAACAAGGTCTCAAAAGAGGATCAAAATACAACAATATTTATTGTAAAATTGTTGGTAATAACATGATTATTATGGAAGTATATGTTGATGATATTATATTTGGCATTGGTGATGAAAAAATGAGTAAGGACTTTGCTAGAAGGATGCAACAAGAATTTGAAATGTCCTTTCTTGGTGAACTGAATTTCTTTCTTAGATTACAAATAATACAGTTCAAAAGAGGATTCTTTATCCATCAACCCAAGTATGTTAAAGATATGCTTAAGAAATTCTAGTTAGAGGATTGAAAACGTGTTAGTACACTTATTCTAGTTGGATGCAAAGTAAGCAAGGAAGATGAGTCCAAAGTTGTAGATCCAAAACACTACAGATCAATGATTGGAATTTTACTCTATGTAATAGCTTCCAGACCTGATGTCAAGCAAGTTGTCAGGATGGTGGCTAGATTCCAAGTATCACCAAAAGAGAGCCATGTTCAAGTTGTGAAAATAATCTTTAGGTATTTGAAGGGAACCATAGATCTTGGTTTGTGGTACCCTAGAAAGGATTCATTCACTTTAAAAGCCTATTCAGATGTAGATTGGGCAGGTTGTGTAGATGAAAGAAAAAGTACAAGTGGAGGAGCATTCATTTTTGAAGAATCATTGGTGGCTGTTAGGACTCAGAAATGTCACATTTATATCCTCTTTTCCCTTCACAATTCCTTACATTTCATCATCCCATTAACCTTCCATCATACCATTTTCATAAATACATTTGGGTTTCACATTATTATTTCCCACTTTATTCATTTTAGTATTATAAGTGATTTCGTGATTAAATATTAGAAATTAACATATTTTCATTATATCTCAAGGTTGGATGAGTTTTATGATGTGTACAGGTATATTTGAAGATTTCAACAAATTCAAATATTACCACCTAGCCTCAAATTCGAATTTCATCTTCAAGCTTTGAAGATTTGAAGAATATTTGGGACAATCATTCAAACATATTCAACGGAGAAGATCATGGAGATTTTGATGGAATATCTTATCCAATATTTGTGAGAGATGTGTGGATGATTTGAAGGGATCATATCTTGTAATAATAGGAAAGTGGTTGAGAGAATAGTGAATCTGTAATCATGAGACTCTTATCTTCAAGACTCTCATGTATAAAAGAGAGTGTTCTCTCTTCATTAGGGGGGAGTTAGAGATGAGAGATTATACTTAGATTAGTTTGAAGTCTTAGAAGGGGATTCTTAGATTTGATTTGTATTCTTTCATTTTTCATGCTTTCATGATTTGTCATTTGATTCTTGTAATGTAATTTGAGACAACATTATTGTGTGAGATCACATATGTCTTTTTTCATTCAACTCTTCACATATTGTATTGCTTTCCTAGTTAGTCTTTCAATGCTTTCCTAGATTAATTTCATTTCAACAATTTAGATTAGATTGCTTCTACTTCAGTCTTGCATATATAGTGTGTGTTCTTTGTAAGCCTACGAACCTCAAATTGACAAATTAAATATTTGGGCAAGTACTACAACAGAATTAAATGAAAATATTTCCGCCTAACATTTTGGTGTCGTTGCCGGGGAAGCACGATGGATTGAAGTTTAGTTTGAATTTTCATGTAAGTATGATTAGTCATGCTCCTAACTCTGAGGTGACATATGAGAGGGAATGTAGGGATTGTTCCAATTCCTGCAAGCATAAGTGTAGATTTCAATTCCTGCAAGCGTAAGTGTAGATTTCAATTCCTGTAAGTGTGTTTGCATGTGTTGGTAAGGGGTCATAGCAGCTACTTGAGTGGAGACTCCTCATGTTCTCCCTACCAACGTATTTGTAAATCTTAGGTGATACGTCGACCTCATTGGGATAGAGCACACAGAGTGTGACTTTCAATTTCTGCAATATCAATTCTAGCAATTTCAATTTTTGCAATTTCAATTTATGCAATTTCAATTTTTGCAACTGTGAAGAGGTTTTCATGTGTTTCAGCAAGTGTGATTTTCAGTTTTTTATTTTTTATTTTGATTTGGGTGTTGTAAGAACCCGTTTTGAAATATGATTTAACTATGAGTTTCATCTTGGAACAGATCGCTCAGATCCTTGCGAAAGCTGGGATTTCTTCATCTCAGGAAGAGGAGATCTTAACAGCAGCCCAGAGCTTAAATACTCCTCTAGAAATGAATGAGGAATCAACATCTGAGGAACTTGAGGAGGACAATGAGGAGTTGCAGCATGATTTGAGCAAGGGAAATCATGCCTACGAAATCTATATCGAGCAATGGTTCCAGGTAAGTACTTGTTTAGATAAATTTCATTTTTATTTTTATTTATCTAGTTTGCCGCTATAGCAACTAGATTCATTCATTCTTGTAAATTTCCATTTTTTATTCGAAAATTTGCCACTGAACATATTTTTGTTACTGCTACGTGAGTGGATACATTGGATATTTAATTACATGTAACTAAATTCTAATTTCTAATTAGTGTAGTGTAGGTAGGATTTTATTTTCAGTTTTTTTTTTTTTTAGAATAAATATGCTCTCCTCTGTGTTTCGAGCAATCGCGAGGATAAAAAATAGGATGCCTCTAAATTTTTCAGGAATGATTTTGATTGTGGACAATAAAATTAATTTTCCCAATCTATTTTTTGTCTCCAATTTTTAATTGAGTTCGCTCCATTTGCTAATTTATTTATTTTTTTACATTTTTCAGTTTGATTTTTATTAGAAACTAATTTAAAAAAAAAAAATTGAAATATAACAAAATAAAAAATAAAAAATTGTGCATCCATCCTTTGACCTACAAATAAACACAATAATTTTTTTTACAAATTAAAAAAAGCCGAGTCTTTACATGCTGAAACAGTCACTGAAATTTTACATGCTGTCACAGTGAAATATTACATGCTGATACAAAAAAAAATTACATGTTGTTACATCATGCTGATACAGTGAAATTTTACATGTTGTTAGAACAAAATTTTACTTGCTGAAACAATGACGTTTTTGCTGTAACAATGATTGAACAGTGTCATGTCTGCGCTCTTCTCATTTTTAACTTCTGGTCTTGTCTATTTCTAGTTTTAATGCCATATCTCGCCTTCATCCGAAACCTGCACCTGCTCATGCCAAATCTGCCACTGTAATCGCCTCAGTTGCCAAGACTAGCATTTGCCTTTTTTTTTGAGTAAAATCTGCAAATTGAACCTGCAAAAACAATAAAATATTAAACTGTAGGTTCATCTTAATCACCATAATTTGTCTCCATCCTTCTAATTTGATCGAAACTTGCAATTGGAAGCTAGATGTGAGATTAATTAATGAAAAACAAAATCAAAATATTTTTTCTTTACTTTGTAGATCTTCCAAAATCCAGGCAATAATTAATCTCAACGAGAAACAAATCAATAGAGTATTGCAATTATGGTTGTTGTGTGGCAGTTTCAACTGCGCATTATTTTTCACGCATTTGCTAAGCTTGGAGAAATTCCTTCCGGGATATTCTCCCAAAATTATTGGCCAAAAGATTTTATTGGGATATACCTCTCGCATATTTTTCTTAACCATAAGATTTTGTTCAATAATAAAATGAAAAAAAATGGCAAAGAATTAACAAGATCCTTATTTTACATGAGCAATAATTTGCCAAATAATTGGATGGAGTTTAAAAATATATGTATGATTGGCACGAATGCACCTAATTCCACCCGCTGGCACCAAATTTCACCCATATACTTCTGACACCTGTGGTTTAGTTTGGATATGCTCAATCTGTAGCCCACAATTGATTGAATGGAGGTTGCGTGATTAGTTGTTGAAGTCAGGTACCAACTCAAATAATAATCTTCCTCCATCCTACCTTTCGATAGAGAATCAATTATGGTTTTCAAGTTAGAGTTTTGAACCTATGATCATCTTCCTCACGTATCTTACAAAGCCTCGAGATCTAACTCACATATGCAATGAGAAACTTTCAATCTGAATTTTCCGTCAATTAACGTCCATTTGTAGACAGTCAACTTCGGCTGCAATTTGTGAGAAAACTATGATGAATTTCAAAAATCCAGGACATGAGTTTTGTGCAGAAGGGTCTTATTTAGTTGACTCGTGAGCGGTTTTTGAAAATTCCACTTGGTTTGAGAGCAGTTTCAATTTTTCGGAACATGATGAAGTCAGATTTCAGGATGGCCAGTTTTCCAAACATGGCAGAATGGACCAATTTGGATGACTGAATTTTCATAACATATCTCTACTCTCAGCATCCATGATCGATGTGTTCTTGCAGGTAGCATGTTTCTTTATTCAGATCGATGTTTGTGTTTTCTCCCTGGTTATTTGTTTCACTATAATCGTATGATCTGAAGGTTCAATATATTTGATGATGTACAGGTTTGATTATACAACAAAACAATCAAAATCAATGGAACAAATTTGACTAATTTCTTGGGTAAATTTGACAAGTAACATATTTTATATTCCAGGACTTTAGTGACAACAACAGCTGGTTATTATGTGCATTGCAAAATTTGGTATAGCCAAGACAATACTTTTTTGTGTTGTTTTCCTTTAGCGTGTGTATTATCAGAACAAAATAATAATCATAATTTTTTTTTATAAAAATAACGAAAAAAATCATTAAATCGAAAAAATTGCAATGGACTTTTTCAAATTCCTGAAAACTATACAGATGCATGGTTTTACGCTTAAACGCTAATTTTTTTTCTTGAAGTCACTTTGACAGCCATCGATGACAAAACCAACGTGGGCGAAAGGTTCATACACACTTTATTTTTCTCGCATTTGTACTTATCTCTTGCATTTTATGCTTTGCAATGCTCTCATGAAATTTTGATTGTAGGAATTTGT
Source organism: Picea sitchensis (assembly GCA_010110895.2). NCBI lineage: Eukaryota > Viridiplantae > Streptophyta > Pinopsida > Pinales > Pinaceae > Picea > Picea sitchensis. The sequence goes on from SNQJ01S0146476.1 coordinate 13,841, forward strand.
ACTAAGCTTTTTCAGGTTTGCGACCGATTGCAAAGTGATTTTCGAGAGTCACAAATATTTTCATAAGAAACAATTTTACAACTTGAAGGAGTTGATTATACTAATCATGATGTTTGTTGTTACATAATGACCATTTATCAAACCATTTTGCGTCATGAATTATTTCTTCCCATTTATCCTTCAAAGCATATTGGTTATCCCTGTGTTGAAGCCTATCTTACATTGTCCTATCCTTTATGACTTCACACACGCTTATTTTTTTGAGTCGCATACATTTTTACCTTCTTTTCAGTTTTTTTTTCCTCATCAATAAGACCAGTCAAGTTCCCTTTCCTTGATCACATTTCCTTGATTTCATTGCCATAAACACTATTGCTACTGAGATATTTTCATCTATAGTCCTACCAATCATTTTTTTCAAACTCGTGTTGATTGATGTGGGATTCCTTAAGGCCCATATTTCAACAGTATTGCCCCATCGACCTCAACACCTTATCTGGGATATAGACTAGAGTTCCTTTTGAGTACCTTGAGGCTTACATGCCTTAATGGCAAGTTCTCTTGCCAAAAATCATGGGAATACATCAATGTCTCTTGATTGTTAGATTTTGCAAGTGGCTCGACATCAACCCATATATTCACACTTCACAATATTTACTCAGGTACCTTGTCACTCATTGACATCACTGGTGAGTTTGTATCACATTGGTTAATGACATTCATCTCACATTGGTTAACAACATTCATCAATGGTGTTATAGCAAGATTTGCCTCACCATTGCTATCTTACACAGAGGGCGTTTTTCCATTTCCCTATGCAGACTTATCAACCCCTTTTTTGATAAATCCAAAGCCAAAAATATATATTTTTCCACATATACGCTCCCTAACTTCTTTGCAAGATGCGTATATGCTTGTTGCTCCACTACAACTCGTGTATATCGGGATTTGTGACAGAAAATACAAAATGAGGTTGGGTTTCCATGTCAGGACAAAAGATCTCTGATCTTTTGCCTTCCATATAATGGAAACGTTCTGACTCAACCCTTCAATTGCATTCTGGAGGCTATAAGAGCACAATTTCGAGCTATGGAAAAAGAGGAGAAAGCATTCAACTTTGAGAGCAAAGTTACTCTGGAGAAATTAATTCATATTGAGTCTGCATCCCTTTGTCCCTCAAGTCTGAACATAGTGTTCACCCCCCAAGCTCTTTCCTTATTTTTGAGAGGACCTCATTACCTCTTTGCTATGATCTTTCCTTTGGTGGAGGATTGAAGTGGTGGAGACCCATTTGGAAGGAACTTAGTTTCTTGGTTTCGAACCATGCTGACACAAAAGTCTGTAATGTTGATACTTATGTTGATCAATTATTAATAGAAATACTCCTTTCCCATCCTATCGATATCTTGCAAATATATTATTATTATCCATGAGAATGTTTGTAATGTTCATTAATGGATTGTGCTATCTGATGTGATAACTCATTTTATATATTGTCACTATATACTTGCATCGCTTGTTTGTTGAGAACTTCTTGCAGGTGTAAAGCTTTGGGTGAAAGTGCTCAACGGTGGAACGACATCAAACGATTGGATCGAGGTAGGATTATTCCTCGTATTGCACATTAGTTTATATAGAACATGTTGGAATTGAGTTGATTTATGCAGTCATACCTGTCTTCTATGGTTTACCCTTGGCCATAGAGAGTTTTTCCCTTGTAACAGAAATGGTGACTCCACTGGGGATAGATCTTCCTTTTAAGGGTTGAAGTATTTTTTCTTCTTACATTGCTCTTTTTCCTTTATGTTTATTTTCGTATCACAGTTGGACATAGTCTGTTCACTTTGGGTCTGATTTTTTCAGCCTTTTACCCTTGCCTAGCCTTGTTTTAAAAGATATACGCCTTTTTTTCCCTGACAACTGCATATACACGCTTGTTGTCCCACTGCAAGAGGCATATATACTCCCTCTTCTCTTGAAAAGTCATGTATACCACTTCCCCTTGCTTTCTTTCTTGGTTTAGTGACTTTTGGGTAGGTTTTAAGGATCACTGAGCCTTCTTAGGTCTCTGTGGTGCTTGTTGAGATTATCTCGGATGATAGGAAACCTGTTTGGAGTTGAATTTTTGGGCGACGTATTTCTCTTTGTTTTCCATTTTTTATTTGTCCTTGGTAGTTGGGTTGTCTGCATAACTTCTTTGTATTCTTCTCGAGTGATTGCTTTTATACATAGCCGAAGTTATATATCAAGTCTCTTATCAGTCCATGCATTTTCTTTTTAATACATTGAAAATACAAAAAAAAATAGGTATTTTGCATTGGTTGGTATTTTTGTCTTGGAACCTTTATCATTAGCTTAGCACATTTAGCAAAAGATTGCATTTTACTTCTGAGTTGCAGAGTTAAAATTGAAGACTTCACTGTCTTTATTTAGCATATCATTCATTGAAAAGTTAAAGTTAGGATTTTCATTATATCTATTTTTATTTTTATGCAGAGTCATAACACCGTGAGTTTCATTTCCATACCTTTTTGAGTAATCACGGCCCATAAAATTTATGTTTTAAATTAAAATTGATTAGTAAAGATTTTATTGTTTAGGGTGCACAAACTAGCCTAGGATTTAGTGCCTTGGAATACGATTTTGTGAGTAAAATTCTCCAAGGAAATTAAATCAACATATGTGTCTGAGATAGGGAGTTGAGAAATCCATTGTATAATTGGTAATATCAGGAGGCTCCACTCACACCGAAGTTAAGCACGAGTTTGCGCAATGTTTGTTGAAGGGATAACCCCTGGATACTCACATAGAGTCAGAGACATTTCTATGGATTTATTCATATTTGGGGATCTTTGTAGTATTCATACCTCTGTGAGAGGCAGTACTTTCAAGGTTTCGGTCTTTTCTACCTTGCCCATACAGTAATCCAGACTTACGACTATTCGCATGTGCATCAGTTATAAAGTGGTTGATTAGTTTCTTGACTTAGGTTTCTCATAGGTTACTTGTAGGGGTTATTCTGCTTGTATCCTGGGTTAGATAGGGGTCAGACAACACACAACCTTTATGGAAGATTACCTCTTCAGGGGGATCCGATCGACTGGTTATTAATCCTACGAGGGCCCTTATAAATGATTTTGTTACCTCCAAAATTTAGCAGGGAGTTTCAGGTCCATCCTGGATGAGGCATACCTTCTTTAGCGAGGGAGGCCACTCAGCCACTTTAGCCCGTTTGCATGCATATTGGCCGTTTGACTTTTTGGTATGCTCTTTGATTACTAGTTGGAATTAGTATATTGTTTTATTTGTTGAGAGTCATAAGTAATCGTGGATTCGGACCAGCTTCCTCGCAGGTCCCGTCGGTTGTTACAGTTACCACCAGTTTTCGAGATATTTACTTCTAAAATGTGTAGAGTTATAGGGAGTGGTACACACACATCCACTTTTCATACTCGTGATCCCACAAGGATGAATACTGAGTCTAGTCTTCAAAACACTGGGATTTCATCAACTCCCAATCCCACTATAGTTAATTGCACTCCTTCGACACCTGTAGCTGTTACAGTTGCAGTGTCAGAGGCCTACACCGGTACTATGGATCGACCCATAGTCAATGATTTGTCTCTTTCCTCTAACCCTTTTGGGGGTTTTGGCCACTCATTGAGTTACAATGTTCATACCATCCCCATGGCTACTATTCCATTTTATTATGGTATGTCGAGTTTCACTTCACAGTTTTCGACTGCCATCCCAGCTGCTAGCCATAACGCTAGCCTTGGACCTGGGGGAACTACACCTCCCTACACTCCCTTTCCATTTGGTAGATCTCATTTTCCCCAAGCTAATCCTAATGTAGGAAGTGTCCCCTTCTTTAACTGCGAGTCTAATCCTTCTACAGCTCAATGGAACAATCAAGCTGGTGGACAAGCTCTGCCCTATATACCTATCCTCTCAGTGCCGAATTCGACCAATACTTTTGGCATAATGAATCCACTTCAATACTCTGGGTTCCAACCTAGAGGAGGTTAGTCCTATGTCTTGGGAACCCCCCAACCTAGATCTAATCTAGTTGGGGACAGTTTTAACAACCCAAGGTTTGGAGCTAATCCAACTAGGGGCAATTTTCATAACCCTTATCAGAACATTCATGTTGGAATGATGCCCAATCCATCTTTCATGAATCCGCCCAGAGGAGGGTCTTTTAATTCCAGACAAGGTTCTGGTCCTTACCAGAATCTTGTATGGAACACAACTCCTAATACTCAGTGTTTTGCGGAAGGATGGGGTCAGGTGTCACAACCTCGTATTCCCTTTCTGGCCGCACTTAATCTTCCAGATTTGTCTAAACTAATGAACGACCCAGTGAGTCATGATCCCACATGGCCCCCTGGCTCCACCAAGATTCCGTCATACATTCCAAAGTTTGAGGGTAAGAATGGCGAGGACCCTAGTGAACATGTCACTACTTTTCACCTCTGGTTCTCATCGAATTATTTGAATCACGATTCTATTAGATCACGATTGTTTTAGCACACTCTTATTGGGATTGCATCACAATGGTATATTGAGCTACCTAGGAGGACATATGGGTCCTTTCAATAGTTAGTGCTAGCCTTTCTTAACCATTTTCAACTACTTGTTCGTTACGATGTTGGCTTTGAACTTTTTTCAACTTTACGCCAGGGTTCCGACACTCATATTTCAGAGCATATCCAGGAATGGCGTAGGTGAAGACGGTTAGTTAAGAATACCATAACCCCGACCGTTCTTTTAGAATAGTTTTTAAAGTCTTTGCATGCTCCTATTTCAAAGAACGTCACAATTGGACTTATGCTACGGTCATCATCATATCATCCTTTTTTCGCACGCTTTGTTTTCCTCATCAGGGGGAGATTGTGACGATCGACCAATTATCCTTTGCGTACTCTAGCCCGAATGAATATGTTGGACCGTCGATCCCTGTGGTTGACAATTCTTAGCTGGAAACTATGAATATCGGTATCGGAATGTATTCTTCCCTCATGGGTACTTTCGATTTCTCGACACCGAGGAACCACGTTTATGCCATGTCCAGTACGCCCACTTTAGTAGAGAGGTCTATCTCTTTTCGTGCTTCTTATTTTAGTGACCCTTGGACCCTACCTTCTCCGACTTCATCGATTGAAGGTCATTTTCATGTTGGCATGGCTATGCCACTATCGACAACAAATATTTTATATCAAGCTATCCTTGACTGTTCTACCGATCCCAATCATGTTGCCTAGCAGACGGTCGAGGAGGATCTAGTTCTTAGGACCGTGTGGGCCACTTTGTTATCTTGTTCACATGATTTCTTGGATGAGACTTTTCCTTCGGACGAAGCCATCCTTGAAGCCATGAATGTTTCTGAGAGACCTTGGAATGATATGCATCATTGATCTTATTTTCCCCCAAGTCTTGAAAGAATTGAGCAAGATGATTTTAGATCTACCTTGAGTGAGATAGTCGGTCACGCCGTAGTTCCACTTGATACACATGGCAGTTACGCCAAAGGGAATATGGGGAGTATTTATCCTACCATCTAGATCGATATCTCTCGTACCCCTGGAAAGATCAAAAATGTAAATATAGGTGCAGATTGTTCACCAGAAGAGATTTTGATCTACACCAACCTCTTCAAAGAATTTTGAGATGTATTTTCTTGGTCATATGAAGAGATGCTAGGGATCGACCCTCATATTGTCAAACATGAGATTAGGACTTACCCAGATGCTAAACCCATTCGACAACGTCTTAGAGCTATTAATCCTAGGAAGGCCCCCGCTATTAAGGTAGAGGTAGAGAAGCTACTTAATGCCAGATTTATCTACCCAGTTCCCTTGACCGAATGGGTATCCAAATCCGTTCCCATGAATAAAAAGAAAGGAACCATCTGCGTGTGTATGGAATTTCGCGACCTGAACAAGGCCTGTCCTAAATATAACTTCCCTGGGCCTTTCATTGATCATATTCTTGATGAGTGTGTGGGAAGATAAATATTTTATTTTATGGACATATTTTCAGGCTATAACCAAATCCAGATCAAACCTAAAGACCAACATAAGATGGCATTCATATGTCCTTGGGGCACGTTTGCATACTGGAAAATGCCTTTCAGCCTGAAAAACGCAAGAGAAACCTTCCAACGAGCCATGACTCTCACTTTTCATGATCTCAAACACATAGTCAAAGCTTACCTCGATGATCTTCTTGCTCACTCTCGCAAGAGAGTGGATCGTGCTATGCACCTTCAACTGGTTTTTGAAAGATGTTGCTACTATAGAATCCGAATCAATCCTCATAAATGCATATTTTGCATTAGATCTAGTCGTCTCTTAGGATTCTTAGTCTTCGAGACAGGGATCATGGTAGATCCACTTAAGGTTGAGGAAATTCTTCAGTTGCCTCCCCCACGCATGATTAGACAACTTCAAGGTTTACAGGGGAAAGCTAACTTTTTGCGTCGGTTTATTGTGAATTATTCCAATATCACTAATGGTTTCATGTGCATATTGAAGAAATACACCCCATTTATCTGGGATGAGTGAGCCCAACAGTCTTTTGACGCTTTAAAGAAATCCTTGGTATCGGCCCCTCTGCTGAAATATCCTGATTACAGTAGATATTACTTGTTGTATATCGCCGCGTTTGAAGATACCATTGGTATGGATCTAGTTCAGGAGGATGATGAGCTCTACAAGAAAATCATCTACTATCTTAGTCAAAATTTAGTCTGTCCTGAACGTAATTACTCACACGTTGGAAATCTAGCTTTGGATGTCATCCACACAGTCCAATGTTTATGACACTATATATTGCTTTGAAAAAATACTGTGGTTGTAGATGTTAATCCATTTCAATACGTCCTCACTAGACGTATCATAGGCGGAAAATATAATAAATGGATTTTCATCTTACAAGAATTTGATCTTGAATTTGCTTTGGCCAATGTCACAAAACCCACTACGGAAATGAAGATTTTTCGTCGAATTCTTGAAGGTCAGAATCCCTGAAATCCTACGGGGTTTAGCACAGGCTAGTTCTCCCCTTTTTCCACCTCCATGAGATCACTGATCCTGATCACAGGTCAAACAACTAGGCGCCTTTTTCAAATTTCGTGACTCAATGTTATAAGTGAGTCGAGACTTTCGGCTCTGCAAACCCCGAATGTTGAACTGTTGAAGAGGCTTCGATCAACAATTATCCCCCTGGACTATGCCTTGGTCCACAGGTCCTTTTCGGTAGCTCCCCTGTGTGAACAACACTAGGTGTGAGCTCCACCTTTCCCAAGCGACCTTAGTGCTATGACCAAGGCCTATTCCCAAAGGCATTTGTCACAACTCACCATCTCGCAAGTTCGCGAGTTGAAACTCCCGACTCTTCCTTCCCAATCTCGCGATACCTGAGATCACGAAATGGGTATAGCTCCTTTCTGTCAGCGCCTTCCACACGTGACCACTAGCTAGGATAAATGCTAGTACCTCTCACTACTCGCACCTTCTCGATTCAAAGGGTTGAGCTTCCGTGCTCTTACTCCGCGAATCCCCGAGACACGAAAAGTCAACAAAGCATTGACTCCTTTCTCCAGGCAACGTGTGTCTGCCTGTCAACCATGCGAGCCCCACCTTATGGTTCTACCACGTGTTCCTCACTTGTGCCTCGGATCTTGGCACTTTGCGACTTCTTATGTCGAGAAGAGGTCCTCTCAACCTTCGAATGCGCGATACATGCGATAAGGCCCTGATCCAACGGTTCAGATTTTTCTCCTCACAATTTCTCACTTCACGACTTCATGAGTTGGAGCACCCAACTCTTGCACTCTCTTCTTGCGAAACCCCTAGATGCAAGATCTCGAACTCGGACCTCTTTGGGACTGCCCCGGCCCTAACCGCCTTGCAACCCTGCAAGATCTAATGGCTATTGGCTCTTTGCCAATTATATCTCGAAGTGTCTCCACCATCCATACATATTCACCCATGGCTTCTTCTACATCTTAACTCCCTCGCAACTCAATGCGATCCAATGGACCATGACATTTTGACACTTCTCTACGAAGTCTCTCTCTGTCGCCCATTTCTTCTCTCTTCTGCGTACGTCTAGACATACATTTTAGATGACCTAGATCTATTTCACTCCAGCTGATCTAATAGAAATCGTAGATCCTCCTTGAGCATGTGCTTCTCTTCCTTCTCCTTTAAATATTTCTTAAGTATCAAAGGTCTCGGCCTTTGCTTCTCTTCTACGATCTTTGCAGCTAAGGCTCTATGCACAAAATGGCACTATCCCTCCCGAGCTTCTCTTCTCAGGAACCGTGAAATATTTCCTCGACCTCATTGATTCCTGCACACATGAGAAGGTGCTACCTATCCTCCTTAGATGGACGGCTGTGATTCACTCATGACTTCACCACCCGTGAATTCGAAAGACTTCCCTCTAGGACTTTCGATTTCCGAATTCCCGATATGGGTGATTTCGCGACACGTGTCCTCCATCCAACGGATGGCTCAGGTTCTTTCATGACTTCACTGCTCGCAAGGGCTAGGCGCTCACCTATGTGAGTCCTAGTGCCTGAATCTCTGAAACGGATGATTCCACAACACGCGTCCTCCCATAGATGGACAGCTCAAATCCCCTTTCACTATTTCATAACTTTTGATGTCGAGTACTTGGACTCTCATCCTCCAGACTCCCGAATTCTCGAATGCCGAAATCTCGATACGAACTCCTTCTCGGGACTTTTTCCCCTTCTCATGAGGGCTTAACCCTCATGCAACTTCTGACAGATCCAATGGCTGCTAGGTTTTCTAACTAAGATCTGACAGTTCAGATCGGTCCCACGTCATGCAGTCTCCCACTGCTCCCTGGACCTGGAAAAACCAACGGTCCAGATACTCTCATGGACCTTGGGGATCTATGGTCCCGATTTCTTCCCCACTCATGAAGGTAAAGGAAAGGGGTTAAGACATGTAACACCCTTGTTTTTTCCTCCAACCTAACGGTCTTGAATGACCGCAGATCTTCCGACGGGATCTCGTCCGTCGATCGATACCTATCCCTACGTTGCCATTTTGGGATTTCAGGAGGATCATTCTTCCTCATATAGGGTTACTAAAACTTGTGCCTTCAAATCCTTTTCCAAGTTCTTGATAAGATTTCCAAGAAGGATATCTCTGTGGAGAGATCTATTCCAGGTATTCCTGGGGACGAATAAAGGTATAGATTTCCTAAGAACAGACTCAAAGTCTAAATTAATTCAATATGCATATATATATATATATATATATATATATGTACCAATCTATTTATAAATGTAAGCCATATGTGGTCCTTCCAAAAAAATCATGCAACCACCATTTCTAATCAAACACCACACAGACAGTCTTATACTGAAACCCTTCATGATTTCACAGCTTATGAGCATAAATGTCAGAATATACATTTCAAAATACAAGATAAAAAAAACACTTATCAGAAAAACACCAGAAGTGATGCAACTGCTGAGAGGGGTGCTCATTTCCACCCAACCGTAGGCTCAATGACTCCCAATAGATTTACCACTAGCCACCCTCGAGTTGAGACCACAATGTTGCGAGACTGTGTTTTTGTTTTCCAATGATCGAGAATGAAGGTTACTCTCTTTCTTCTCTGCTATCACTCACTCTGTATTTTTCCAGAGTTCTCTTCCTTCCCTTGCATCTGCCCCCCTTCTTGCTTCTCCCTCACGCCTTTTTTTCCTCTTGCGAGGTTGCATGTGGCACGATTTCCCTCACACTGGTCAGGCTTGACAACTCTACAAATGGGCGGTTCACCTCCCCCCCATCCCTCATTACTCATGAGGAGCCATTTACCTACCAATCCTGGTGAGTTATTTAATTCGGGGCCAACGATCCGCTCTTGGTTCTCTGGACCAGTGAAGTCCAAATACGGTATTGGTTTCGATGGAAGTTAACGCCACCTTTCCAGGTGCCTTCCACCACCTTTCTTTAGCCATCGTGGTCTCTTTTTCAGCATATCCCCTCTTATATATATATATATATATATATATATATATATATTCATAATATTATTCACATTCATCGCCCTTTTTTCACAAGGTCCATTCACTTCACAC
>SNQJ01S0146477.1:0-23908 GCA_010110895.2 Picea sitchensis
GGTTGCCCCCTCGAAGAGGCCTGTGAACATTGCTATCTAATTCAAAGTGTTATTTCTGTTGCTATTTCGTATATCATTTCTGTGTATTGTGAAGATTATGTTGGATATTTTACTGTTATTCTGTCATTTCTAGCATTTCATTTATGATTCTGCATATTTTATATATCTGGTATCTTGCAGCTTATCTCGAGAATGATTTGGTTAAATGATTCGGTCATGCCCAGTTTAGCAATTGATAGGTTTTCATTTGTTTTGATTCATTTGTTTGTTTGATTTGAGTTAACGAAATCAATGGTTTTCTTTCGATTGGATTTGTTTGTATCTAATATGAACAGGAGATTTTTATGCTAAAATTAGAGCACGATCATGTTTTGATTTGGTATGATTTCATTATGGTTAGATTATATTGACTCCGATTTGTAAATAACGACTCTATTTTGTATGAAAACAACATTCTCATTCAAGCCTGTGCAAAAGATATCTACGCCCAAATCATGGAACGGTTTTGATTCAAAACGACTATGTTAAACTCCAACTGTTCGATTCTCTCTTGTCTTGATTGGATTGTTGTGTGTCTTCAGTCAGTATGATTGTTTTTATGAGTTGGATTCGTATCAAAAATAGACTTGATACTGCTCTATTTGATTTTAATTTTCAAAACGAGTTAGATGAACCCAGATCGACATATGTTATCTATGTCGAATTCGGTTAATAGTTCGTTTTGAAATAAATTCGACTAATAATTTCGTTGAATGATAATTGAATTTGTCTGCCCCAATTAGCAATAACAAACGATGGACGATTCCCACATATCCTGTTATGATTTCATTTGAGTTAATTTACACACCAGTCTTGATTTGATTCGCTAAATGACATGGATCGTTGGTTTATGTTAATATAGTTATATCAATTTGAAAATGATATTGTTGTTTTCGTATGGATTCGATCATGTTTCCTGTTGATGAGGCAGCATAAATGATTGCCTATGATTTGTTTAACTGTATCGATTTCAATTCGATATGAAACGATTTCATTACTATTCGATACGATTTTGTATATCTGAATTAGTAACGAATTAAACAGAGTATAGCTATCTAGTTTATCGTTTAGTTTGTTCAAATTGCATACAAGTGTCGATTTGAATAAGTCTTTTAGCAATCAAATATCTTTTGATAGTTTGAATGTATTTTCAAACATTTGAATTGATTTTAATGTTGATTCTGTGTCTGATTTAGACCAGCTACAGAATCGCAAGATTCTGTAGCTAGTCTATAGAATTAGATTTTTATCATTTTTATCAATAAAATATCCTCCTAACTTGTCCATTTTTTACCCTTTTCAGGTACATCCGAATTGCATTGGGCATGCTGGACAGTCTGGGAGATATTTTTGTGATTTAATTTTTATTTTAGGTTCCTAGTTTAGTCAGACTTGGGATATCTTCCCAGATTTATGTAAACAGTTTTGATAACTTCCACAGGGATGTTTTACCCTGTGGGAGGTATTTAAATACTTATTATTTTGTGTAATAAGGGACATCCTCACTTGTGGGAGAACCAGGCTATGGATTTCTAGTACAAACTAAGACAATAGTTGATGTTATTGCTACAGCTTTCGCTTTCAATATTTCAATAAGCAAGATTCATCTTTCTTATTTAATATTGGATAGTGCAACACTCATTTGGTGGGAAGCCAAGACTCAAGAGGACATGAAGAAACATGGTAAAATTTTAACCTCTTGGAATGATTTTATTGTTGCAATTAAAAAGCAATTTTATCCATTGGCATATATGCAGAAAGCTATTATGTATTGGCAAAATTTTAGACAAGCTAAAGGGCAAAGATATTGCAAAGCTTTACTCAAGAATTTAGGAGAGAGATTTGGTTTTGGGAATAGATTTGTCTTCTAAGGAAACTTTACTCAAATACATTGGAGCTTTACATGGTTACTTGAGACATACAATACTCATGTTTAACCCTTTAAATCTAGATGAAGTATGTGTTGAGGAAACTCATTTAGAAATAGGGAAGGAATATAAAAGAAAATCATGAGGGTAACAAAAAGCCTTCGGATCGGGAGACAAAGGAAAGAGAGAGGAAGTTCAAGGTCAATGGAAAAACGATTGTTGTTGTTAAGAAAGAGGGAGAAAAAATTTACATGCAAACGTATTGATATTCAAAGGATATGGCCATGATGAATACTATTGTTGGAAACTTCATCTGAAAGAAGACCAAAAGTTTGGCAACAAAGGGGGAAGTCAAGACTGCTTTAACCATACAACATGATTTAGGTTCTGATTGGTGATAGAACAAAAACTACAGCCATGGGTTATCAAGGTAAAGAAAAGGTTCTATTCCAAGTAATAGTTCTTCAAGTAATGGTAATCTCAGTGAAAAACTCAACAAGAAAAGAAAGAATAGAACTTTTTCGTATGAGTTATTTTAAAAGAATACCAAGATAGATACTATTTTTATCTGGATCTCAAGCAAAACCTTATATCTGAAGACACAGTCAAGAAATTAAAATTGAACTATTCCACATCCCACAAAATACCCTCTCGGTTGGATATGTGATAATGCTAAATTGTTGGTGACAAGAAGGTGTAAACTTAGGTTTTCCATCATTGCAAATTTTAAAGATGGGGTGGAGCTTGATGTTATTCCTTTGGATATCTATGTGTGTAGTGTGTGTAGGGGAATTCAATACTTATATGATAGAGAGCCATTTTCATGTCCTTAGGGAATAAGTATCATTTTTTTTAAGAATGGATTTGAGTACATTATTAGAGGACATACAAAGAATTTGAATTTGTCATTTGTAAATGTGGGACAAATGAAGATATTAGTCAATGCTAGTAAAAATTTTTGTTCTCTTAATGATAAAACCCAAAAGAAATAATGTGAAAGAAAAGAAGTTTTTCCAAGGTTGTGATGCAAAGTTGAAATCTCTCTGTTCTATGAGGACTTTAACCAATATGATGAGATATTTGAGACAAAGGGATTACCTCCAAGAGGGGTATCCAACATGAAATACAATTGTAGAAAGATTGTCCTCTTCCGAGCATTGGTATGTATAGGATGTCCAGTCATGGAGATGCTGAAATCAAAATCAAATCCAAAGAGTTGCTTGACAAATGGGTCATTATGCCAAGCACATTGCCATGTGGATCTCAAATTGTTTTAGTTCCAAAGAAGATGGGTACATGGCATTATGTGTGTGTAGATTTGAGGGCCTTGAACAAGATTCTGGTAAATAATTGCTATCCTCTTCCAGAAATTGATGATTTACTTGATCAATTGAAAGATGATAAATATTTTACTAAGTTGGATTTGAGAGAAGCAAATATCATCGGATTAGGATTGTAGCCAGAAGGAGATAGATGGATGACAACTTTCAAAACAGGTTTGTTTGAGTGGATAGTAATGCCTTTTGGACTTTGCAATGCTCTTGCTACACTCATGAGTTATGAATGATGTCTTAAGGACTTTTCTTGATGATTGTGTTGTTGTCTACTTGGATGACATTTGATTTTTAGCAAATCTCATAAAAAACATCTTAAAGCATGAAAAGCAAGTTTTAGATGTTTTGAGAAAAGAAAAAGTTGTTTTGAAGATGTCCTACAAATGTGAGTTTGGAAAAACTTCCCTTATCTACTTAGGGCATATTGTTGGTGAGGCGAATTAAAAATTGATCACTACAAGGTCAAAGTCATATTGGAATGGCGAAGCCCAACAATGTAGCCAGTGGATTTTGGGAACAGCAATTGGAGGAAGTTTATTGCCAACTTTTCTTCAATTGTAGCTCCATTACATGCAATGACAAGCGTCAAGAAAGTTTTTTTCAATGGGGAGGCAAAGCAATGAAAGGTTTTGATACTTTGGAAGGAAGAATCCAGTTCCAGCCCAGTTCTTTCGAACAAATTTAGAGGCAACCTTTTGAAATCAAATTGATGCAAAGAAATTATATGCAATGGGGCGATCTTATTTACAACATGTTAAGCCCATTTTTTTTCATTCTGGAACTTTTAATGGTGCTATGATTAGCTATCCTACTTATGATCAGGAGTTGTATGCATTGGTGCAAAGTGTAGAAAAAATGGAAACATTATTTTTGGGAAAAGAAACCATCATTCACATGGATCATCAACCAATGCCCACAATCTGACAAGGCATAGGATGGATGGGTTTTCTACAGCAATTCCACTTGGTCATAAAGGTATAAGATGGAATTTATAACAAAGTTCTGAGGATATGCTTTCAAGGCCTATTATTGGGTGCCTTCAGTTATTATCTAAAGCATATTCCTATCATGCATAGGGAAGCTATGTTGAGCAATGTCTGCTTGTAATGGTTGATGATTTTAAAGAAGTATATGCAACTTTGTGTCATTCCTCAACATGGTTAGAATTGGATTACCATGGCCATGATAATATTTTGTATCATCTTAGCGAAGCTATATGTATTCCACAGGGTGAAATAATCAACATAATAAGAGAATCCCATTTTGTTGGACACACCCTCTGCTGCCAAATGAGGGTGAATGAGTGTGAGACTCTTTTTCCCAAAACTTCACTCTTACACAAGAAAACTCATCAATTAGTCTTCAACATTTATTCATTACCTATATTATTTGTCATTTATAACCATTTAGATGTGTAGCACATATTAGAAACATATATCAACAATACATCAACAACAAGTTATCCATACAATGAACACAAGAACCATGAAGATGTATGTACAATTTCTTTTTATTACAAACTACAATCCTTAGGGGTTTATCGATAACAAATTTGAATAGGAGTACAACTCTACAAGAGCACCAGATCTATGCAAGACTTAACACATTCTCGCCTCAACTGAGATGAGACAGCAATCCTCAATAGATATCAATGCGTACCATAAAACAAGGTATCAACCATTACCAACCTATACCAAGCAACTGTAATCAACTGTGCCATAAACAAGTGCATCAACCATGTACCAAGTATATACCAATCGTATGTCAAATACTCATCAACAATGACTCATAAATATGCACCACACCAACATCATCAGCTATGCACCTCATGTATGTGCCAGCTCCTTAATTCTTGTCTCAACCATGACTAGTTTGGATTAGTCAACAACCCTAGCGAGTAATCATAGCTTTGAACTTTGTAATGTATAAAGTTATAGAGCGATTAAAATTTTTCTTCAGTGTGTTTATTCAATTCATCCAAGAGCAGCTTTCTTGGAACCTCTCATAAAAGAGTTATAGAAAAAAATAAAACCTTATTTGAGTTAGAAGAGCCCCATTCTAGAGGCGTGACCTTGTAATATAAATGCGTTCCCTTTCAAAATATTTGATTAAATGATCTAAGACTGTTACAAATCCTTCTCTGGTGTAACCTAACCAACGCATTTTGTTTCACTAAATGTGGATCTATTATGAAGAAGTTATTACATTTTAACCTGAAACACCTTATTTTGACTAGTTTGAGGGGTACAAACCCTATTTTCCACACAGTGTAACTCCCAAATACAACGACCCACAAGATAAGATTTGTAACCAAAGATACTTGGATATGTTTTCTCACTTTCATAGCAATTTAAATATCTTAATCATTATAGAAAAATTTATAGTAAAATGGTGAGATGACTGAAAATAACATACCATAGAAAACACCATCAAAGGAATTTATCCTCCCTTGCATTTGACCTTCTTTTCTTCAATTTCCTCGAGGAATTTCGGTTTAGATATCATTTTTTAAACCTCAGAACTATAGATATTCAATATTCTCAAGTGTGATTCAAATGAGAGCCTTTCCTCTTATTTATACCGAGGTTCCAACTAGCTTCCCTTAAAAACATCTTCTGGTCCCACTTGGCTACACTTCTCCTTATTTAGAGGGTTGGGTCCACTTCTATTTTCTACATTAAAATTATTATTGAAATAATTTTATTTTGTATTCCTTTGAATTATAATACATATCCTTCGCGTATTTACCTTTTAAAATCTCTTAAACCACTTTGATTACTTTGATAGCACGGGCTTCCTTAGATGACATATGAGGGTCCTCCAACCCGTGGAGCCATAACTCCTCGACATTGAGGAGTTATGTGATGTTCTACATACCACTAAAAATGGCATGACATGTACTATCCATGTAGAATGGTATTATCTTAAAATATATCATAACTCATACTAATACCCATCTCAAACAAACTTGGGTCCATTACCCAAACACAGGGTCTCAACTTCTCATGGCCATAACTCCTCTAACCGTGAGGAATTATGGCAGAACTCACATGCACCACCAGAAATGGAATGACAAGCACTATCATATAGGATAGTTCACCAACAATTTCCTTGATCTTCATCTCATTATTCCTCCTCATACAAGCATGGGTCTCTCAACCTTTCTTCTAGGATAAAAACAGTCCCTAAAGCGTCTTCTAGGTAGGGGCTCACCATAAGGGGACCACTTTGGAGTTCATCGTTTGTGCACCTTATCAACCATGATGAAGACAATATAGCAATAATGAGAGCATGGGTCCTCCAACCATTCTTCTAGGATAACTCAATCATAAAGTGTCTTCCATGAGGAAGACTTTCACCATAAGGGGACCCTTTGGAGTTCATCCATTTTGCACCTTATCAATCATGATAAGACAATAATGGAGTCATCTATTACATTTTCCAACAATGCATCCTTATACCAATGGAACCACATCAGTCCATCTTCATCATGTATCAATGGCTCTTTGATCCATCTTTATCTATGCATTCTCATCAAGGACAGTACATATTATATTACATAAATCATCAATCAATGATGCTTTGACATCAATCAATCCCTTGAAATCAATAAATGACATCCATCCAATAGGTAATTGGCATCAATGACAGCATGATCAACAATCTCACCTTTGGCATTGATGGCAATACCAACGTGGAAAATGTCAACAATTACTGATTATTGATGTCAACATGTAAAGAAGGCATATTTCACCATCAATAGTCAATGTGACTATCTCTCCATATCAATATCTCCCATCAATGAACATCAATCCGCAGCCGATGTGATTATCTCTCCCCGACATCAATGGAAAGGGCCATTTTCCTCTTAGGGATGCTCCCTTCCTTGAACTCTCCTTAGGGGCCTCCTTATGCGAGATATCTTTGATATTCCTACGAATAATCTCTCCCCTTTTGAACAAAGGGGATATCACTCTGATGTAATCCTGAAGATACATGGAACATACTCCCCTTGTGACCATTTATCCCTGGAATTATGTTTTTTTGTGCTCTTTCTTCAAATATCTGCTCCTAGAATCATAGGAAGAAGGCTGATAGCTCCCCTAAGGGTATATCTCCTTAATTCTGCAATATGAACAATATGCTACCATATATAGCCCGATCCTTGGACTGTTCGTACATTAAAACACATACCATACCATACATCATGGAAACAAAAGATATATCATCAATGAAATAGAATCATGAACAATACATCCCACCAGAATCCTTATGCAAAAATGTGCCCACCATGCACAACTGATCTAGGTGGATGTCGGTGGCCACCCTCCTTTTCAGCCCGGCTCAAAAACGTTTCGGCAATTTTGGCAATTTACTATTTTAGCGGGGCTTTAACTTCCAGGTCCATTTTGGGGGCCTAAATGAGATTTTGAGAAGGTTATAAATGATGATATACTTCAATTATTATTGAGCCCCAAAAATGAGTATCCTCGATGATACCTTTCAATGAGCTATCATACGCCTAAAAAGCGGAATGGGATGTATGCAAAAGTTACGACCGGGAAGTTGATGTATAACCCACCCAAACAGGGCCCATGACTTTTGCTTCATCTCCTCCTAGGGTTAAGGTTTTGGATGTCTATGACTTTTGGCATTCCTCATCTATTGTAAAAGGCCTCTAGGCCTCGTGCCTTGATGTTCATCTTCTCATGGATCTTGAGTACTGACCACATCTCCTCTTAGAGGATAAATACGGTAGCCCTAGCTAGTTTATTTCCATTAAATGCATGTGGCATATTTGAGTCATTTTGTTGGTACATTAATGGAAGTAAAGAGTCTTATTTCAATGCATCTACGTTTATTTTTATTTCTATATTTCATTTGTGTTCCTACATAAATCTGGATCGGTGGTACTCGAGGCTGATGCTGCTCATTCTCGGTCCTTCTTGCGTAATACAATGATACTCGAGGGGTATAAGGAGTTGGGGGCTTGATCTGGTTGAACCTATGCAAGATCGGCCTACTTAGGCTCCCCAACCACTCATGGGAAAGAAAGAAGATGAGGGAGGGAGGATCCTATCAAAGGAATTTTGATAGGAGGCCCTCGAGAAACAAAAGAATGTGATGATGGACAACTTTGCTTGATTCTTCAACCCAGTTCAGTGGCCGGTGCATCACCGACATCAGGCCACTCTGGAGGTGCCACTCCCTTTTAAGGTACAAAATGAAGCTTTGACATTCTCATATTTGAGGGTCAAATGTATGCAGATGTCGTAGATAGATAGGTGAATCTGTTAGAAGGATATTTCGGTTCATGAGTTTTTTGTTCGAGAAAAGATTATTTTAGCACTCCTCAAAGCCACCCCCCAATGCAAGGACTGGTGGGAGCTTCGAACAAGAGGAGAACCTCTTTGTTCACCGGCGCACCCTTGGAATTTCTTTCGAGATACCATCAAGAGACAATATTATCCGATGGGAGCTATGAGGACAAATACATACAATATAGGATACTTTGTGGCGATAAAGGACCAAGATGTGCATGAGATTCTGAATCTGTTTCATACCATGGACAAGAGTTGGGTATCAAAGATTGAGGAGAAACATTTGGTGTTAAAGTAAAACAATTGTACGCATAGATACATTCATGAGGAAATGGAGTTCCTCGACATCTCCCTCACTTGGCAACATACCGATGCTGCCAAGATTTAGCAGAAGTTCAAATAGAAGAACCGAGACTTTGGGTCTACAAATCAAAAGCCCGGGAAAGGTACTCCCAAACACAAAAACAAAGGGAACAAATGAGGAGAGGGTATGTACGGGACAACACCTTGAAGCCATAAACAAAAGGAACAACTACATAGGCTAAATAAGGACACATGCAAGTGGTGTGAGTTCCATAGAGCTCCACCCACAACACAAGTGATTCAGACCAAAGCGGAGTCAACTGGTAGCGAGTTGAAGGCTTGAATGGATGCATGCAGACTCTAAATCAAAGGCTAACAAGGGGGAATGGCAGAGCTGATTATCGATCGGTCCAATAATGCCATTATTGCCACCATGAAGATCCATAAGGAGGAACGAGGAGATCCAGTAGAGCATCTTTTCCATTCCAATATGTGGGTAAAGGGTTCCCCATTCGCGGTTCATTGTTGACAATGGGGCAGGAAGAACCTCATCTCGGTAGAGTTCATGACACGGTTGGGCTTGCCGACCACAACACACCGCAACCATACACCGTAAGGGTGGATTTTGCACCAAGAATGGGACCTCCGCGTCAGTTGACAATGTATCCTTCCCTATAACATCAAGCCCTTCATGGATGAGGTATTGTGGCAGCGTTGCTCCTCTTGATGTTTACGTGCTTATTATTAGGCCAAAGTACTTATTACAGAGTGACATCTTTACGTGTATGGAGTCTAGGTACCGTCTTTGTTATTATCACTGGTCAATAAGCACCAATACCTACGGGATGCGAAGATAGCACCGCCTACCGAGCATCTCTTGCACGGATTCTTGCAAAACAATGCGATAAGCTCATTTCCCAAACGAGGAAATTTTTTTTCCTGATGATGCATATAGTGGAAGACTATGGCCGCTGACCTCGGACAAGGCCCCATTGCACAACAACAGATGGATAAGGTATTGGAAAGTCGAGGAGTTATATTCCTCCCATTAGGGAATGCCTCTATTTGCTAGTAAGCCTCCATCCCGATCTAACCCTAGGTGCATGTTGCCCAATGGACCAATCATTCATATTGGAGGAGATAGCCGAAATCAAGAGGCAAATTCGGGGGAGCTATTGAAAGAAAGGTCACATCTGGCGATTCAGCCTGTAGAATTGATTAGTCTGAGGAAGAAGGATGGGACTTGGAGCTTTTGCATTGATTATCTCGAGGAGCCTTGAACAAGATCAACTGTTGGAATGAGTACCCGATCCGCAGTTGATGACCTTCACGGACCAATCAGGGGCAAAATATTTCAGCTTAGTCGAGCTTGAAGTCTAAGGTATCACGGGTACGAATTGAACCGATGTGTGTAAAACTGCATTCAAATCCAAGGAGGGCCTTTTAGAATGGTTGGTCATGCCTTCCGGGTTGGCCAGATACCCTGCAACCTTCATGAGGCTAATGGACAGCATCCTGCGGCCATTCACCAACTCATTTGTAGTGGTGTATTTGGATGACATTGATCTTGATGACCAGACTTGAGGAAGAGCACCTCTACCAGAACTGGTGAGTCCTCCAAACACTGCGGCAACACATGTTGTGTGCCAGATTTTGGAGAAATGCACTTTTTGGCATAACCGAGGTTTAGTGTCTGGGATACATTATTGATGAAGCCGGGGGTGCATGTGGATCCAACAAAGATATAAGTTGACCAGGGATTGGCCAGCCCTAACCACTCTAACAAAGCTTCACAGATTTTAGGTCTTGCCGAAGACTTTCTATCAAGGTTTGTGTTGGGATTCTCTCATATCACTTGGCCCTTGAGTCAAAACACCAAGGGAGGAGCTACAAAAGCAAAATTTTTTTGGTTTGAATCTCAATAGAAGGTGTTTGAGGAGTTGAAACATCGCCTCTGCTCGCACCAGTGCTCACACTCTGAGGCCCAAAAACCGTTTGAAATTGAGGCCGGATGCCTGACTATGTTGTTGGGGCAGTCCTTACTCAACATGGGCATCCAATGGCATATCAGAGTGAGACACTATCAGAGGTTTTCAGTAAGCACCCTACTTATGACAAAAAAATGTATTCCATTATGCGGGGCTTGTCAGCAATGGAGCATTACATTTTGGAAAGGAAGCAGTCATCCACATAGACCAACGACCCCTACTGCGGTTCCATCACGGACACAATGGAAGTTGCGAGCGATGCGTCGCCAGTATGGTCCACATACCTGCAGCAGTTTCTTTTGAACATTAAGTACAATAAAAGAAGCACCAATAATGTTGCGGTGCCTCGATCGACCACCCATCGTGGCACTAACCAGCATTATCTCAAATCTTGTGGACATGAGACTTGATTGGCCACTTCTCTACAAGTGATCAAAATTTGGCCACACACATACAATACACTCTTGGAGGGAAGCAAGTTCCCAATTTTTCACCTCGGGATGCCTGCTTTTGTTATCACTTGGGGCGCCTTCCGTTCAACCTATTGGCGATACCAAGATGATTTAAGGAGGCACACTATAGTCAATCCCGGTATTTGGGCATTTGCCGAGTCCCGAAACCATGATCTTTGCCAAAGTATTTCTATTGGATAGACCTTGACAAGATGTGGAAGTATATCAGATCCTACAGTACTTGCGCCATTACCAAACCAACCATCCCTTCAAGAACAAAGGCCTCTATACTCCACTTCTACCCCGGTCGACGCTAACAGAATCCATCTCTATGGATTACATGTAGAACCTTCCTTCTACTAAGCATGGCAATGGTTGTGTTTTTATGGTCGTCGACAGATTCTCGAGGATGTCCATTATGATGGCACACGCAGGGAAGAAGAATAATATCGACCAAAATCCAGCGCTAAACTCTTCTTTGAGCAGTGTGGGTACACTTTACAGGATTCCCAAGGTCTATCATCTTAGATCGGGGCAGTAGGTTCCTCGGTACATTTCGGTCGACCTGCAGTCGATGCTGGACAAACTCACCAAGTCCACATCTTTCCATCCGCCAACTAATGGCCAGACAAAGGTCATCAACAAGATTATCGTGCACATCCTGGCGTAGCCACAATTGAAAGAATCCATGCACATGGGATGAGAGCCTCCCCTATGTACAACCACCGATACAACTGGGCTCTCCATGGCTCAACTAGCCACAACCCCACTTTAAATTGAGCAGGATTCCGATACACTATGTCCCGGTGACATAGCCATGCCATTTGTAACTACTCAGGATGATTCAGCTCATGTCGATTTACGAGGCCGGATAAAGACCAAACAACTTCGGTGAGCACATTCAACACATCATAGCGGGTTCGCTGACGCTTGGGCCGAGGAGCCAATGCTAGAAATTGCAAAACAGCGACATGATCAACATCGGGTGCCACCTGAAACCTTCCAAATTAGGCTGACAAAGTGTAGGTACGCATTTGCAAAGGCATACCTCCACTGGACCTCACATGAAGCTTAGGTCACCAGCGATGGAATACACCTCACTAAGGTTGTAAGGGAAAATGCCTTTGAGCTCGGCATTCCACCATTCAGCAGTGCACCCGGTGTTGATGTATGGACGCCCATTTCTTTCCACGTCTACTTGACACATCCGACATGGAAAAAAATCTCACACCAACAAAGTTAAATCTATAGGCGGATGGAGACAAGCCAGAACTTATCAGATCATGGATGCATAGATCAAGCACACCCGAAACAAAGGATACCTCTATATCCAGTTGTCAAAGCGGAATGGCGCTCCTTCACCAAGGCAAGTTGCTCACTCGGGGCCAAGTTCAGCAGAAGTTTCCCTCATCTCATGGAGGAACCCAACGCAATCGGGAGGCCATTGCTTAGCCCTAGAGGAGGATTGATTCAGGTGGATGTCGGTGGCCACCCACCTTTTCGATTAGTCCAAAGCGGTTTTGCTACAGTAATTTTTGGCAATTTACTATTTTTAGCGGGGTTTAACCAGGGCCACGCGGGGGCCTAAATGAAGTTTTGGGGTCAGGGTTCTCAATGATAGCCGAAGTCATGGTTGAGCCCCCAAAATTAGTCTCCTTGATGATAAATTTCCAACAAGCTATCACCGCCTAAAGCGGAGATCCGGATGCAAAGATTCGACCGGGAAGTTGATGTACTAGCAGAAGCGGGGCCCGCATGAATTTTAGGCTTCATCTCCTGGGTTAAGGTTTTTGGATGTCTATGACTTTTCGTATTCTATTGTAAAGAAGGCCTCTAAAGCCTCAATTGTAATCATATTCTCATGGATGCAAGTAGCGACCACATCTCTTCTGAGAGATAAGCTCTGTTGCGCCCTAAGCTAGTTATTTACATTAAATACGTAAGCATGGTGAGCCATTTTGTTATTAATGAAATGAAGTCTTATTTCCACTAAATCTCTGCGTTTATGTGTATTTACGTATTTCATTGTGTTCCTACATAAAATCTGGATCAACAACACCCATGTACATCAACCATGTACGTAAACAAGTAATAACAAAGATATCAACAATGTGAAATGTATCCACCATATACCAACATGTGCATCTATCAATATGTAAACAAATACCATCCATAGGTGTACCATCATACATCATTACTTGCACCAAACCAAAATTATATCAACCATCGTCAATAAAGCTAATATTCCCCAATGATGTAAAAAATGACTATCAATCTACATGTCTCAATGTGTAGCCCATCCACATGAAAATGCATGCACCATGATATCCAACAATACCATATGATTCCAATAATGCATCATAAGATATCAATGAAACTTCAAAAGTACCATCCATGCATGTACTCCAACGGATCAACATCAAACCATACTCATCCGGTTAGTGTCATTACAATCAATTTTATTTTACATAATCAATAGATGAACACTTAAACTGCAACAAATAATGTCAGAACATACAACAA
This sequence comes from Picea sitchensis, assembly GCA_010110895.2. Lineage (NCBI taxonomy): Eukaryota > Viridiplantae > Streptophyta > Pinopsida > Pinales > Pinaceae > Picea > Picea sitchensis. The sequence continues at coordinate 13,829 of SNQJ01S0146477.1, forward strand.
ACAATGTTAGAATACGGAGCGAGTTATACCATCATCAAAACTCCAAGCCGTATTGCATTGCCTTTTTCCCAAGGGCTTTACCTTGATTAGCATGTGACCTCACACTTTGGCCAGGTGCATGTGTGCACAACCTATTCAAGTTGAGGCGATGGACACCGCGGTATCACCCGCATGCACTGCGTGTGCCTTATTAAATGGTACATTTGAACTTCCCTTCAATCTTTCGTTTTGATCTAGATGCTCTGTCTTCTACACCCTATACACATGGGTGACCCTTCTCTTCATAACTTGAGCTCTGAGTATTTATATTTTAAAATATGTCTCCCTTCTTTACTTCATTTCTTCTTCTAGACATGCTATGTAGAGTCCTCATCATGGACTTTCTTCTTGTGTTCCATCACTCTGGGGATTTGTGGCCAAATCCACCACAAGCTGTAACATCCTCCTTGGAGTTACAATGAAATATGTCCTATTTGATCATCCTCCAGCACCTTGTGGTGTTATAGAATCTTCAAATTATATCTTCTTTCATAAGATCTACATTCAAAGAAACTTTGTGACCATATCCATTACATGAATAACAATGCCATGAAAATTACTTTCAGCCACCTTTGCTTTGGTGTCCCAAGAATAGCTTCTTGATGTCTTCCTTTTTTTTTTTTTTTTTTTAAAAAACCATTTTTTTTGGGACACCAAAGCAAAGGTAGTATTTTTCATGGGCATTGTCTTCCTTCTTTGATAGATTTTACCTCATGCTTCTTTGGGGTTCTTTCTTCAACATGTGTATCTTCCCCTTTGTATCCAAGACTGATTTATCACATGATGATCTTGTGACTTTCCACGATCTCATCCAAGATTACCATTGAGCTATTCAAGAATTTGTTGACTTTTCCACCTTCTTTCTAAGGTCAACAATTTTAGCTTCTAACTACAACATGACTCTTCCTTTTTTATTTATTTGAATCTTCAGTAGTTCCTCTATTCTTTTGGCTTCTTCAATTTGTGTCTTGGGATGGATGATAGTTTCAAAACTTTTACTAATCTCATCATCTATATTCGTATCTTCTTTTCCATTCTTTAGTCTTTTGATCTCTTCTTCCCTTTTCTTCCTAATTTTAGAACTCTCTTCTTGTTCTTTGGGCTTTCCTTTAACTTCAAGATGTACTGGATCCTCTAGAAACTTCTTAGTGTTATCGAGAGATAGTTATATAGTGTGTATAAAATGATCCTCCTATACATTATATAAACCCTCTTCAATTTCCTTTTGAAGTTTTATTGTAATAGATTTCGTTCTATTCTTTTTATGGGATGATACCATCAAACTTTACTGAAACTATATATCACACCACATCTTTCTTCTTCACTTGTAGAAGAAAATTCATCATCATCATCATTGCGTTCAAGGACTTTAGAGTGTTCTTACCTTCATTTGAAATATCCTCCTTGATCTTCCTTTGTGCTATTATCACTTGATTCTTTATCTTCACTTGAAATGTTTTCCAAATCTGCATTTAGAAATAATGCATTCAAGGTTTTTGATGATTCTTTACCTTTGATGATCTTGATGGAGTGGTCTTCAATTTCTTCTTTCTCTTCCTTTCTTTGATATCTCTCCTCTAGAAAATACTAGCCATAGATCCTTAATGGAGGTGCATTGTCCCATGCTCTCTTTGATAGAGCTTGAGAGTCCACTAATAATTGGCTCTCAAGACAATTCTTCATTCTTCTTTCCTTCCTTTTTATATGCAAACTTTGACTTGTTCTTCAATGAAACATATCCACCCATGGTTTCCTTACAAATAGCTGCTCCGTTGTCTTCAAATTCACTCTCATCTCTATTCTCCGATTAGAATAGTTTTCCTCATCAGGATTGGAACTTCATCATCCATTTGTGTGTCTGTGGATCTCTCCTTCAAGCTTATTAAGGCTTGTAGAGAGCCCTCTCTTATACCAATTGTTGGACACCTACCACACTTAGAGGGGATGAATGAGTGTGGGGTCTTTTCCCAAAGGCACCTCTTGCACAAAATCTCATCAATTAGCATTCAGCATTTATTCAATACCCATTGTTATCATTTTATAACTTGAGTTAGATGTGAGCACATATCAACAGCATATATCATCAATTATATCATCAACAAGTCATCACCACAATGAACAAAATAACACAAGATGTATGTACAATTTTCTTTTTCTAGGACTACAATCATTAGAGTTTATCAACAACTTTCAACAACTGAATGAGTACAACTCTACAAGAGCACCATCTCTATATGCAAGAATTAGCGTTCTCTCAGCTCAAGCCGATATGAGGCCAACAATCCTCAATGGATATCAATCTGTACCATAAACAGAGCATCAACCATGCACCAGCACATTGCCAAACAGCACAATAATCAACTGTACCAAAACAAGAGTGCATCCGACCATGTACCAGAGTGCCACCAATCATATTATCAGCTACTCATCAATAATGACTCATCAATATGCTTATATCATCAACTATGCACCTCATGTATGTACCAAATCATCAATGCTTATCTCAACCATGACTAGTTTTTGGATTAGTCAACCCTAATTTAGAAGTAATCTTAACTTTGAACAGCACATGTGTATAAAGATCTTAAAATAGTATACAATGTTATTCGGTTTGTTTTATACAATTCCTCAGTGGCACTACTTGGAACCTCTCATAAAGGTTTATAGCAAGAAATGACAAACCTTGCTGAATTATAGCTTATTATAGAGAGAGGCGACCTTGTAGAGTGTGCTCCAAACAAAATATTTGATGAATGAATCTAAAACTTTATATAAGAATAATAAAGATCGGTAATATAATAACCAACTGGTGTTCTCACTAATTTCGGATCTGTTATGAAGAATTTCTTACATTTTTACCAGAAACACTTGATTTTGACTAGTTTTGGACTAGCCACAAACCCTATTTTCCTTGGAGATGTAACTCCAAAATACAGCGACCCTGGCTGAATGTTTAGAAAGCCGCAGAATGGTGGATATTTTTTCTCACGTGCATAGCAATTTCAAGATCTGAATCATTATAGAAAAAATTTATGGCGAAAATGGTGGGATGACACGAAATAACATGCCTTAGAAGCACCATCAAAGAAAGATTTATCCTTCCTTGCATTTTGAAGCTTTCTTTATTCACTTTCCACATTAGAATTTCGGCTTTGATATCATTTGCAAACCTCCCACATTTGGACACCTATAGATATTCAATATTCTCAAGTGTGATTCAAGATGAGAGAGCCTTGCCTCTTATTTATACTCTCCAACTAGCTTCCTTAAAAACATCTTCTAGGTCTAAGTAGCCCACATATGTAGTTTAGGGTTAGGTCCTTCCTAATTTCTCCATTAAAATTATTATTGGGGAAATAATTTATTTTGTATTCACTTTGAGATTATAATACACTCATCACTTCACTTTGTGTTACCTTTTAAAATCTCTTAAAACCACTTTGATTACTTTGACCTTTTAGGGCTTCTAGATGACATATGGGGGTCCTCCAACCGTAAGGACGTAACTCTCAAACCATTGTGAGGGAGTTAATAGCAGCCGTTCTATACCACTAAAGAAATGAAATGACATGTACTATACATATAGGAATATTATTATCTAAGAATATATCATAACTCATAACGTTACCCATCAAACAGAGCTTGGGTCCATTACCCAAACTTTGGGGGTCATCCAACTTCTCATGGCCATAACTCTCTAGCCAGTGAGGAATTATGTGACATTCCACATACCACCAGGAAATGGCATGATAAGCACTATCCATATAGGATAGTTTCACCAACGATTTCCTTGATCTTCATCTCATTATTCCTCAACAAGCATGGGTCCTCCAACCTTTCTTCTAGGATAACTCAATCCCTAAAGCGTCTTCCAGTGAGGATTTCACCATAAGAGGGACCACTTTGGAGTTCATCCATTTTGTAAACCTTATCAATCATGATAAGACAATAGTATGACATACTCCAACTATTCTTCTAGGATAACTCAATCCATGAAAGCGTCTTCCTGTGAGGGGCTTTCACCATAAGGGACCACTTTGGAGTTCATCCATTTGTGTACCTTATCAATCATGATAAGACAATAGCAATGGAGTCATCTATACATTTCTCCAACAATGCATCATATACCAAGTGGAACCACAATAGATGCATCTTCATCATGTCTCAATAGCTCATTGATCCATCTTCATCTATGCATTCTCATCAAGGACAATACATATTATATTACATAAATCATCAATCAATCAATCCTTTGACATCAATCAATCACTTGACATCAATCAATCAAACCATTGGCATCAATGACAACATGATCAACAAATTCTTCTTTTATTGTTGGTCACTTTGGTGTAAGAAAGACAGTGCCTAATTTGCAAAGGTACTACTACTATTGACCTAAAATGGATAAGAAAGTGTTTCAAGATATGTTCAAGGATGTTAGATTTATGTACCCACAAAGAGAAAACCTAGCAATAGAGAGTTGGTTTGTAGCTATTCTCCACTTCCGAGTTCCCTCTCATCCTTGAGAGAAGTATTTCCATGGACTTTGTAGAGGTATACCTATGTCTAAAAAAATCATGATTATCTTTATATTTGTGGTTGATGATTTAGAAAATGTGTATTTTGATGCCTTGTAAGAAGAAAGTTCTGACTGAGCAAATGACACAAATGTTCTTTTCGGCATGTTTGGGTGCATTTTTAGTTCCTAAATCCATTATTTTTTATCGAGATTCTCAATTTATTGGGAAATTTTGAATTGAGTTTATGGGAGTCCTTGGACACCGAGCTGAAAAAGAGCACATCTTTTCATGCTGTAAACCCGATATGGTCAGAGCATAAGTGGTCAATATTAGAGCAATGGGTGTATCTTCTTAGTTATTGAAATAAGCATCCTAAACTTTGGGATGAGAATTTACACTACATTCGACATGCTTATAATCGAGCTAAGCACTCTTTAACTCAAACATCGCCATTTGAACCATGTTTTGGATATTTGCCTCAATATCCTTTAGATTTTATCTTTGGGAAGGATATTGCTATTGATGGTCAATATGACATTGATAGAGACCCAGAAAAATTCGGTGAACAAATTGATTCGATACATCAAATGGTACAAACAGGTTGGAAAAGAATCAACCCAAAACAAAACAAGACAGCAAACATGCGTGTTGATCACAGTTTAGAAGTTGGAGATGAAGTTTGGCTTTACATTAGTAAGGAGAGGCTTAAAGGAGAAAGGTAAAAAACTGAAACCAATTAGATATATGGTCCTTTCAAGATTCTTGACAAGATTGGTAGCAATAATACCTTCAGTTTTGGAGTTTGGCTTTACATTAGTAAGGAGAGGCTTAAAGGAGAAGGTAAAAAACTGAAACCAATTAGATATGGTCCTTTCAAGATTCTTGACAAGATTGGTAATAATGCCTTCCGTTTGGATTTGCCTCCTTATATGCAAATGTATGTAGTTGTTAATGTTGAGAATTTGAAATTGTATGAGCCTCCTCTGATTGATGATCAAGGAGAACATGTTCAGATTCCTTCTATAGATGATTTCTCCCCAGAATATCTTATAGAACTGCATGAAGACACAATCCTTGACAGGAGAATGAGAACTTCAAAACAAGGAAATGTGGAATATCTTCGAATTGGTCTTAAAGGCACAAATCCAAGCAAAGCCAAGTGGATTAAGGTTGGAAAGCTGAGGGAACTATACCCTCATCTTCAGATAGACTGCAAGTAGACTTTTGGAGGTCCAAAAGCTTTCCAATGGGGAGGTGTGATCCAGGGGATCAAATTTTGCTCAAAATTCAAAGTGCTCGGAATCGCTTCAAATCAAATAGGTGCATAGGACTCATCATCAAAAACCCAACGCAATTCAAACGGGTTCAAACAAACATCGGATGAGTGACATATCACATTCTGTTCAAATTGTCAAGCAGGCAAAAAAAATTTGCCGACTGTACAGTCCATACAGTCTGTACAGATGCTGAGTTGGCAGGGCCATACGACACGTGGCAGATGCTGAATTGCCAAGGCCATAGGACATGTGGTAGGTGTTGAAAATCAGACTAAACTAATTTCATAAAATCATACTGGTTTCCTTAGGGACAAACAAATAACAAATAACGTCATCTTGGTACAAGAAGCAATATATTCAAGAAAGAAAATCAAAATCCCTGGAATGGTTGTAAAGATAGACATGGAAAACACATTTGATAGGGTAAAACATAACTTCCTCCTTTCAGTTCTTTAGGATTATGGCTTCTCAGATAACTTCATTAGCTGGATCAAAGCTTGCATCAGTAATCCTTCGATCTCCCCTCTCCTCAATGGGTGCCCAACAAAGTTATTCAAAGAAAGAAGAGGTCTTTGACAGGGTTGTCCTCTATCCCCCTCTCTCTACATTCTTTTAGCGGATTCCCTCAGTCACAAACTGGAAGTAGAAAGAAGAAATTGAAAACTCCCAGGCCTTCACATAGCAAGAGGAGTCAAGGAAATAAATCACTCCCAATTCATTGATGACACTCTTTTGCTTGGAGAAGCCACAATGAGCACTGCCACTCACTTCCAAAAGACCCTCAACTCCTTCCTCCCAGCTTCATGAGGTAAGCTAAATCTTCTCAAATGCAGGATTTATGGATGGCATGTCCCAGGACACATAAAGGAACAGATAGCAAGAATCTTCGACTTTCCCATAATCACCTCTTGGAATCACTTCAAGCATCTAGGTATGCCTATTTTCCTTAGTTGATACAACTCTTCAGCATGGTTCGAAATAGTTGATACAATCACATCAAGGATTAGGAGCTGGGGAGGCCAATGGCTCAACCCTGCAGGGAAAAGAGTCTTAATCAAATCAGTTATCTCCTCTCTTTCGATCTTCCAATGCTCAGGACTCCTAGCTCCTAAAAGCATTCTAGAGAAAATTGGCAAATCCTTAAGATGTTTTTTGTGGGCAGGAGGCAAAACAAATACAAAGAAATTCCATCTAATCAATTGGAAGAAAGTCTTCCAACCTTACAACAAGGGTGGAATGGCGATCAAAGATCCAACCATTATGAACATATCTATGGGAGCAAAATTAACATGGCGGCTTGTAACAGGAAATTCAGATTAGTAGAAGAAATCTTTAGTGAGAAAGTATTTCTAATATCCTAGACTAATATGTCTAGAGGGGCCTTTGCCCACTACCCTAGGTTCCCCAATTTGGCGTCTTCTAAAAAACATAGCTTCTTTAATTCAAGAAAAACTCTATTGGGATCCCAACAATGGAGAGACAATAAACATATGGATGGATCGAATCGTCAATCATGAACCTCTAAATTCTCTAGAGATCTTACATCCTCTTAAAAATTGATGCTGTATGAATGATCTAACTAAAATACAAGACTTCTGCATTTAGAATAATGAAGGGGATTGGGTTAGTTGGAATCCTCCCAACCTCCCTGAGAATCTCATCCCCCTTCTTCCCATTCTCTTTAATAATCTGGTTGGTTGTGCACCCCTCAACCACTTTATTGCAGATTTCTAAAGTTGGGGAGGAAAACCCTTTTCTGTCAAAGAGGGATACTCCCATCTCTTCTCGAATCTCCCTAGACTTCCCATCTCCAAGCTCTAGAAGGAAATCTGGTCTGCACCCTCGCTTCCTAAAGTCAATGCCTTATGTTGGCTTCTTTCTCATGGTAAAATTTTAACCACTGAAAACTTACTAAAGTGGGGCATCCAAGGGCCTTCCAGATGCCCCCTCTGTCTTGAAGCCTCCGAAACCATAACCCATCTCTTCCTCGAATGAAACTTCACTCTTCAACTTTGGATCCTTATCTATCTCCCCCTTCCTAACATCTCCCCCCTTCCTGACAGCTGGACCACCCTTCTTTACCATTGGAAACAAAGATATCCTGGAAGTTTCAAAAATAAAAAAGGGTTCACCCTCCTTTGGTAACAAATCCCTAAATTCGTCACTTGGGAGATATGGCTAGCTCATAACTAGGCTATCTTTCGTGGCAAGTCTCCCTCAGTTCACAGCTCCCTCTCAAAGATATGTGGTATAACTTCTGAGGTTTTTAGAAGTAAAGAAGCAGATTTTGATCCCGTAGGTATCTTGGATTCAAGTGAAGAAGACTAGGTCAATTATGTTCAAGGACCAACGAAGTACAAAGCAACACCCCAAGTACAAGTCTCCAGACAACCAGATTGGAAATTGCGCCTTGACGATAGTATCTTCTCCTCCTGGTAGTGCGAACAACATTCTCATCTTCTCTTCTTTGATGGTGCAACAACTAGAAACCCAGGGGCGGCAAGTGCGAGGGGGTCATCTATGATCCCGAGGGAAATAAATTAATCAATTACTCTTGGGGGCTTGGAAAAACAACAAACAACAAAGATGAAATCTTAGTAGCTTACATGGGACTCAAGCTTGCCCAAGATTGACACATTCAGGCTCTAATAGTCTTGGGTGGTTATGAAATTTTCATTAAAGATTTGAAAGGAATAACCAATTCGAAAAAAGCCCCACTCAAAAGCATATCAACGGTCATAAATTCTCTTAAGAAAAGATTTGTGCAATTGAGATTTTACCACATCCTTCAAAAACAAAATACAGAAGATGACAAAATGGCCAAAGAGGCTAAAAGTATAGAACAGAGTAACCTCCTCACCAATCAAACCCACTCCAATGTTTGGCTTCCCTAAGCTTTTATGTCCCTTAGTCCCCCTCGCACCTGTAGGAACTAGCCTCCTCTACCACGTCACTCTTCCCCCCTCCCCACTCACCTCTCCTTTTTTCCAAGTCTGCTTCAGCCTGCCATGTCACTTTCCTCCCCCTCACCCACACATTCGGTACAACTCCCCTCCCCCTCCTTGTCTTTTCCTCTGATCCTCCTAGCACATGCGAACACGTGCCACTCATTCACTTCCCTCGTCATGCACCTTCACTCCCATACCTCACCTCAACACATTTCACTTCCGAACACTTAAAATCATCCTCTAGATGATCATCTGTGTACTTCTCCTCGAGGAAACCCATGCCTCATCTCATTCTTCTCTGACTACTCGCTCGATGACACTCATGAGCCCTCTGTTTTATAACGGCCTTGGTAGGCCTTCTTCCAACATTCATTTTCAAACCCTCTTTCCTGCTTTTCCTTCTCGCCCTTGCACTTTTGAGATCATGGACCTCACCTCTCTTGGCCTTCCTCTGCCCTTACCCTGCGCTTACCCCGATTACTTCATCATCATGTGCCAAAGCACCATCAGCCGCCGAGACCCTTGCTCCTGTCCAGCCTGTGCACTAGACGAAATTCAGGGAAAATTTCAAGATTTGCAGGAAGAATGTAGGTGAAATGAGGATCGGTCGGATACTCAACACAGAGAGTTGCAGCAAGAAAATCAATCAATTCGAGAAAATGTGGTCGAGATGCAACAACAAATGCAATGAATGGAATACAGACACAATCAAGAATTAGCCGTCACCGTGAGAGGCATAAACTGCAACACGAGACAGATTGAAGAGCTTAATCAATGACCTAACAACCTTCAACACCCTCCACGTTCAGCTGGCACTGATGAATCCTGGATTCCTTCCACCTTCCATTCGGTGGCCAGCAACAATCAACATGTCTCAATTCCCCCCGGATTCATAGACCTGGCCTGGGATGGAGAAGTTCAAGCACAACAACAAAGAGATGCAGCTCAAGCTGAAGAAAATAGTGTGGCACAACGAGATGAAGTTGGCACCTCTCACTCCAAATCAAAGCTTATATGAAGTGTAAACATACAAATTTTCTTCACAGTTTTGTAGCCATTTACACATGGCAAATATGTAGTGTCTACAACATAAATTCACCGTTTATTTATGGTTTCAACAAGAAAGACTATAATCACAGCATAAGTCGAATTATAGAGCTGGTCTCTACTTTTTGCAATGATGGCCTTTTTTGATAAATATATAAAATACTCGTTTTTGTTAATATATATATATAACCCAATAAAAAGGAAAAAATCAAATTAAAAAATAAATTTTAAAAATAAGAAAAAAATTTA
>SNQJ01S0146478.1:7828-31736 GCA_010110895.2 Picea sitchensis
TGAAAGATTAAGGGAATGATAATCATGTTTAGGAACTTAATTAATTTTGGGTTTAAAGAGCGCTTTTTGGAAAGCAATGGAAAAGGTGACCTTTATTTCTTTCCCCTTTAAAAAACGTTTTTTTAATAAGTTAAGCGTTTTCGATATTTTGGCACCAGGAAAATAAGATGGTTGAAGATTATACTTCGCGAAAAACTGAATCTTCACAACCCGAAAAGGAACGGAAGGCTCATATTTCCCCTTTCTGGACTAAGGGTGGCTCCACGACTTAGGAAAATATGAAGCTTTAGTTTCCAAAGATAGGAAAAATGAAACTTCGTGTCAACATTAGGCTCCATCTAGGGATCTTGTCTCCTTGTGGGATGAGAAGAAGACATAGACCAAGTGCCTTCATTGGTTAATGGGGTAAAAGACTTGTCTCTATGAGACAAATAATGAGAAAGACCAAACAAGATCAAGGTCTCAATGTCAACCTTGAAAAATCTTCAAAAACAAAAAAATCTGACTATCTCGAGCTAGGTTTTCAATAGATTTCTTATCCTGAAACTGACCTCAAATTTGTGTAAGATAATCAAAACCAAATCAACCATCTTATCAGGCTTCTCATGATTCTTTTTGCATAAAGGTAAGTATTTACATTGTTTTCGGTAAGGAGATCTTAGAAACCAATGATAAAATCCAGCCAAAAAGAAGAGAAATTACTAGAGTATATTTTAACTCACGTATAACAACTTTCATCAGATGCGAGGATATTGCTTGAATTCCAACGAGCCTGTTCAGTACCCCGGTGAAGGTATCTAACTTCCCACATTGAATTTCCTTTCACCACTACATGTTTTTGCAAGAATTTAAACGTTGAGATGAGGGCAATCAATAAGCATGAATTTCCTTTCTTCATCTCTTTGAACGAGATGGGGGCAATCAATATTGAATTTCCTTTCACCATTTGTCCATATTCAATATTTTATATATTTTTTGAAGTGGGGGAAATCAATGAGTACGCAATACACTCGGGAAGGTATATGTTTAAAAAGAATCAAATTTTCTCAACTCATTTAAATCTCTCTGTGTCAATCTTCTTACCTGCCTTCAAAAAATCAAGGGCTTCAGAGAACTTCTTAATGGAAACTTTTTGACCTTTAGTCTAGGGAACTTCCTTGAGCCAAACCAATCAGTTATTCCTGTTAGGATAACTAATAAGGTTAGGATTCATCCAGACATGTTTATGATCCATCCAAAGTCCAAGAACTAAAAACACAACCCACTCTCTTTCTTGAAAGTTTGTTTGAGAGTTTTCATGACCAATGCGAGACTCCTGTGTTCTCAGGAAACTTCACGATCAGACGAGAAAAGTATTTACTGTGGACGAGGGGTTTAAAGGGGATTTATAAAAACTATTGTACATATTTCTATTCTTATAGATTTTCTTAATTATCCTTTACTATCTTCTCTTAAGTCCCTTCTTTTTTATAATACTTTAAGAATTTATTTGATTGAGCCTTCTTTTTTTTTTTAACAAAAATAAATCGATGATTTATTCATTTGTACTTCTTAGATATTTTATCCGGAATTTGAAAATGGTATTTCATACCTTTATCGGCTTCTTATATTTCCAGCCCAAAGATAATTCATTCATTACCTTTTTCATTGTGGGAGACTTGATAGGAATACCTGCACATGTCACCTTTCAATATCTCACATCCATTGTCTCGTGAGAAACTTTACATGCGAATAACATAACGTTATAATCCTTAGGAACTGACATGAAATAAACTTCTATTTTATTTTATTTATATATATATATAATTTTTTTTTTTTTTTTTTCGAAAACAAACCGATATGTACAATGGTGATTTAGAAACACATTACTACATGAAGTGTTTATGATGTTGCCCATTTACAGAGGCATTAATAATGTTTCCATCCAATTTTTCTAGTAACCAAGCATTTTTCCCTTCCAAGGCCGAAACTTTGTATGGACCGGACTAGATTGGATCGAATTTTTCATGTTTTCCAGCGTCTTCTTTTCTAGCTTCCCATTTTAAGACCAAATCGCTAGGGAGGAATCCTCTATATTTTTCTTTCTGATAGAATAAGGATTTCATTTTATCCCAATACCTTTGCAACCTTTCATTTACTTCGACCCTATTTTGTTGATCTTTGACTAGCTGGTTTATTCTCCTGGTAACGTCATTGGGTTCTTCATTTGAATCCTGCCAGAGTTTCATTACTGCCAGAGAAAGATTTATAGGTAAAACAACATTTGTTCCATATACCATCTAGAAAGGAGAAATCCCAATTTCTCTTTTAGTCCTTATTTTGTTGGCCCATAGAGCATATTTTAAATGGATATGCCATGCTTTCTTGTTTTCTGTCAGGACCTTTTTTATCAGGACAATCAGGCTTTTGTTGGATGATTCAGCCATAACATTTCCTTGTGGATAGTAAGTTGTTGAGTGTCCTAGTACAATATTATATTTTAGGAAAAAATTTACCATAGACATTGACTTGAATGCTTGCGCTTTATCAGTGACTATTTTTCAGGGACAACCAAACCTGGATAAAATATTATCTTGCAAAAAATTGATTACTACCGAATCGGTTGCATTTCTTGTGGGAATAACTTCCACCCATTTTGTGAAGTAAATAGTAGCAGTTAGGATTCATTTTTGTTGTGCGCTGGAGTGTGGATGGATTTCTCCAATGAAATCAAGTCCCCATTGCCAAAAAGGGGCTTTGGTTTTAACAGGAATAAGGGGAAAAGATGGGATCTTCTGTTTGCCTGAGAACAAATCACATGGGACACAATTTCAAACTTTAGTATTCACTTCTATGAAAAATTTGGGCCAACAGTATTCGGCTCTCAAAATTTTATACGTTGTTTCTCACCATGCGTGATGTCCTCCACATACTTTGACATGGAATTCCTCTATAACCCCTTCTGTTTCAGTTTTGACTAAACACCTTAGTAGGAAACCCAAGGGGTCTTTCCAATACAATTTAGCATCTATGATATAGTATTTTACATCATGTGACTTTAGCGTCCTATATTTTGATGGGGTTAACACACTAGGACATTGAAGTGTGAGTAGTTAATGGACGATGTCGTGATACTAGGCTGAAGCAGAAAAATTATCTTGGATTTCGACTGTAGGTGCGGTGATATCAAGCTCGTCAATTTCCAGGAATCCTTTGTTCTCTTACAATTGCTCTATCCCAAGTGATTTTAAATTCGATTCGGCAAGCAATTTGGCCAAACACTGACCTTTGATAATTTTAGTTGGTTTGACCTCTAGGTTGAACTCCTGGATCTTATCTAACCACCTGCCTCTTCTTCCATCATTGTCTGGTTGCACGAGGATATCTTTAACAGAGCTAGATGGTACATAATCATTGATCTTTGAATGCAACACATAAGTTCTTAAATCCTTGAGAGCTTTCACCATCGCATAGGATTGTTTCTCCATTATATCATATTTCAACTCAACATCTCTAAGGATTTTTCTAAAAAATGCAATAGCCACTCAAAACTTTCCTTGTTTTTCTGTAACAACATAGCTGCAATAGTATGTTCTGAAGCAAAAGAAAAAATCATAAACTCTTTGATATAATATGGACTTGCCAGGATCGGTGCTTCACTTATTACTTTCTTGATGCATTGAAATGATTCTTTGGCTTCACTGGTCCACCTCACCTCGTTGTCCATTTTTAGCATATCTGTTATCAATTTCACAATCTTAGCGAAGTTGGGGATGAATCTCCTCAAGAAATTTATTTTTCCTAAAAAAAATTGAGTTTCTTTTACATTTCTAGGAAAATTTATAGTGTCTATTGATTCAACTATTTTTGGATCAATTTTTATTCCCTCTTTAGACATGATATGGCCCAAGAGTTTACCTTCTCACATCACGAAATGAGATTTCATCGGGTTGAGTGACAAACCAAATTTATGACATTTCTCAAAGGTTTGTTTAAGGTGTGTTAGATGTTCTGCATCAAACTTGGAGAACACGGTCAGTTCATAAAGATAGATAATGACGAATTTATCTCTTTCACCCATGAAAGCAATATCCATGGCTCGCTGAAAAGTGGCCCCTGCATTCATCAAACCAAAGGGCATTTTATCATACATAAAAGTACCCCAAGGGGTAGTGAAAGCGGTTTTTTCTTTATCATCTTGATGCACTGCGATCTGATTGTAACCTGAAAAACCATCAATCATAGACATCCGGTTAGCTACAACTACTTTTTCTAAAACGTGATCCATCTTAGGCAATGGGTAATTGTCTTTGAGTGATGATCGATTCAGGTTTCTGAAATCGACACACAGTCTGATCTCGCTGTTTTTATTTTTTACTAGGATCAGATTGGCTACCCACTCAGAGTATCTCAATGGAACTATGATTTTAGCATCCAGGAGTTTTTTGACTTCTTTTTCTATCACCAGTAACAAGATAGGGTTAATTTTCATGATCTTTTGTCTAAAAGGTTTGATGTCTGGTTTTAGTGGAATTTTATGTTCCATGATAGTCATATCATAAGTTCTCAACTCGTCATAAGACCAGCAAAAACATATTTGTATTTTTTAAGCAACTTGGCATATTTACTCTTGATTTCAGGAGACAGGTACCTAGATACTTTCACCAATATGGGACTCTCCTTGGTACCTATATTGCAATCTTCGACCTCCTCTGACTAAGGTTGTAGGGTAGTCTTTAGAGGGATGTCATCATGACTGAAAATCCTTTATAAGGGAATCATGCCCTTGGGTATTTGATTATTTTTTAAAACCAACATTCGGTGATTTGTGATTTTATCCTGCAACTCTTGGGGGTCTTCCCCTTCATGCATAATCCAAATAGGAGCATTTTGGTTCTCTTGGTCAGCATGGGTTTCAGTGAACTCGTCTATCGTTTCTAAAAAAATTCAGAGTTGTTCGTCATCCTCAAAGACTTTCCAATGTTGTATGTTGTTGGCTATTGAAGATCTATGTCTCATCGGTATATGATATTTAAGTTTGAAAGAAGTGGGAGGTGCGAAAGTCGAAGCTGCTTTGGCTAAAGCATCCTCCTGTTGATTTTTTGCTCTCGGGACGAAGTGAATATTAACATAGGAGAAAAAAAAATCGATTAGGTCCCAAACACAATTTTGATATGACCTTAACCTAGGATGTTTGGCCTGGTACTGACGATTACCTTGTTTCACGATCAACTCTACGTCACCAAAAACTTCCACGTTTTTAATTTTCATTTTCCTAGCGGCCTCCAATCCTAACACTAGACCTTCATACTCAAATATGTTATTGGTGTGGTCTAGGTTCCATTGAATCCTATAAGAGAAAGGAATAACTAATTGGTCATCAGGTGCCACAAAAATTACTCCAGCCCCAACTCCAAGATAAGATGAGGCACTGTTAAAAAACATTTTCCAAACACTAGTGTTACACACATCTTGTTCTATTTGTTCTTTTTCTTTTTTATTTCCTGTACAACTTTCTTCTATACACGCATATACATCATCATCTAAATATAATATACAATTACCTAAATCCTGATTAGCAATATATACAGGATAATTATTTGGGCTGAGAGGATCACTGACTGTAAATGCTAACCTGGTTTCCTTGTAAAGTCGCGTGAACTGCCCCCCGAAAACTAGAATTATTGTGTACGTCATATCAAGTCAAATGGAACCTCCAAGTTTGGCACCCCAATATCAGGACAAGAGCATGCCATATTTTGGGGGTATATCTGCAACAACTACATCCATTAAAACACTTTTCGAAGGTACCTGTGCAAGGTTTACTACTAAGTCCTTTATCATACCTATACATTTGAATTTCCTCGAATTGAAATAATATAAATCTCCATAAGGGCTAGTGATTTCAAGGCTGAGTCTTTCCATGATTTCTTTAGGCATCACATTGTGAGAGGCCCCAGAATCTAACATGCAGTTATGGAGCAGATGATCGAAAATGGTCAAAGTGATGTAGAAAGGAGCTACGGTGTCTCTAGCACAATTGAAGTGTGGGCCAAAAATTATGTTAGGCTTTTCATCCTGTAAGTTTATAACATCAACCTGACTCTCATTTTCTGAAAAACTAATCATTTTAGCAATTTGTTTTCAGTATATTGGGTTTTTGGGCAATTCGACAAGGGGAATACGAATTTTGATCTTATTGATTCCATTTTTTAGGTTAAAACTTCCAATGGTTTTGTTGATTTCCATGTTTTGAACCTCCAACACTTTCTTTTCATCTTTCTTTGGCTGAGGGGCCTTTGTTTCCATAATAGGGGTGTCTAGTTTCTGCATGCTTAAGGGTGGCATTATCGCTGTCTCTATTTTAGTAGACTATATGCTAGCAGTCTTAGTCCCTTCTATCTTTTCTTCAATGTTTTTCGAAACTGGTACATCATTTTCATCCCTCGGCAATATCTTTTTAACTGGAGTGGTTGAGGAAACCCTGTTTCTAGGTCTTAGGTTATACTTCTGGTGGAGCTCGACCATTATACCATATGTTATTCCCTGATAGGTCAAATCTTCCGAGACACTGTTGTTCTCGTTACTCTCAGTCCTATAATTTGAAGTCAGACACTTTTCGTAATCGCGTCTTGTTATATAAGGTTGTAAGCATTCTTCACCAATATTCTTTATATCCTCTTCTAACTCCTCAAAATCCTCCAAGTCTTTCCCTCCTATAAATTTTTCACTTTTAAAAGGGGTTTGGATTTTTTTATCTTCGTTCTTAATTTTTTTTTGGTGGTTTTGAGGATTAGGGTTCTTCCTGAATTCCTTTCTAGGGTGATGTTCATTTTTAGCTTGATCAAGTTCCATTCTCGATATTTGGTTTGATAGTTCTTTGATGATTCTAGCCATATCGTCCATCTTATCTTTTGAGGACCTTCCTGATCCAGAGGGTCCTCCTTGCTCCCTTTATCTTCTTATTTCTTTGTTTCAAGTCTCAAATTTGGATTTCATTTTTTCTGATGCCATCATGTTAGATTCGATTTCCAAGGCATCATCTTGCATCTTGGTGAGATCCACTGATCTTCTCTCCCTTAATAATAGGGCGAAATCAGGGTCGAAAGCTCCAGCAAAAGTCACTTTTGTCGCAGGCTATGAGGGTTTGACCTTGGCTGGGATCTTTTTTTACAATTTGTTGAATCGTTGGGTGAACTCAAGGACTGATTCAGATTTTTTCTTTTGAAGAGCTCCAAATTCGATTAGATAATAAATATGGTCTTTTTGCTCACCCCACTGTCTAATAAAAGCATTTTCAAATTCATCATATGATGGTATAGATCCAGCCACTAAGCCTCGAAACCAAGTTCTTACTTTCCCTTAAAAGGTTTGAACCAAGAGTATGGAGTAAACATCTTCATGTTCCAATCCAATAATGTCAACGAATTGATTGAAAAATTTTATGTGTTCGACTGTCGTTAAATCACCCTCTCCTATGAACTTCGGGAGGTTTTTCATGTAATTTTCTGGTAAGTCATGGAGAGGGACTGATAGAAATATAGGATCATATCTCACAACAACCTTTGTGAATATTCAAAGAGGGTGCTTGGTCGCCTTCTCCTACTCCTGGACTACCTGCGGCGGCACCTCCGGCCCCACCTGCTCCAGCCGCAACCATTGTGGCTTTAGCAGTAAAAGTTTGGGGGTTATAAGGAAGGTTTTCAAGAATTTGGTTATCGATGGGGATGAAACTTGAGAAAAAGGAGCTTGGGGAATGTGGACTAGTTCCTTCAGATTCACGGGGTGAAAATATAGGAGAAACAACAAAAGTTGAATCAAGATATATGGGATAATTGTTTGAATTTTGAGAGGTGGGAAAATAGACTTCGAGAAGCGAGGGGGAATCTGTTGCAACAGGAAGTGAGACAGATCTTCATTTTCTATTTCTACTGGTGTGGGAAATGACTGAGAAAGCTTCCGTCTAAAAAATGAGCAAAACCGAATCTGATTCGAGGGATGTAACTTTATCAGCGGAGTACTCCCCGTAAAGGGGTGGAATACTTAATTCACCGTGTTGTTATTCAGATTTAGTCTGTGTGTATTTAGGTTGATAATTTTTATTTGTTGATGAGACAGTCTGTCGGAAGTGTCTTCTTGATTTTAGAATTTTTTCTGGATTGAAAAAAGGGGAAATCTGCTCGTCTTCTGGATTATTCTTGGTGTTCCTTTGGTTGAGAGCCAGTTTAAACAAAATGGAGTCTCCAAGTGAAAGGTAAAGGTAGCCTTAGAAGGTTTCCAAACATTGTTCACTACCAAAGAAGGACAGTGTCAATGTCTTTCTTCCCACGGAAAAATATTTGTTACTATGTTCCCCGGCAACGACGCCAAAAAGATGTTGTTCCTGAGTTTATACTTTAAGTCTCTAAAGTATATTGTCAAGGCATATTAAAAGACAGAGGTAGTTGACGATAAGAAAAGATATGATAAAAATATGAGGGCTATAGTTGGTTCCTCAACTGTCTCTGTCAAAATTCCCAGTTTTCCTGGATACTGATATCTCTCTCAATTTCCTCCCATGAACATTCTAACTCAACCTGGTTATTTTCTCTTTGTAATATAGTGTTAAATAAATTTAGAGTGATGATGGTTTGATCCGAAAGGCAAGATTCAATGTTAGGCTACCTTGCAACCGGGATTGTCATGAAGGGTAAAAGTAAAGAAGAAAAAGTTCTTGTGTTTTCTTTTTAGGCTTGTTACCTCTATTCCATAATACAACGAGAATGATGTCAACACCCAAATAAATAGGACGCCTAAATTGTAGGCCTTTTCTTGTATCTGAGTCAAATTTTAAAGAATAGAAACATGTATGATATGAAGAAAAACATAAAGCTATTAGCAAAGTGAGGCATCAATTTCAAAGGAATCTCACATAGTAACAAAAGACTAGGAAATGAGAAAAATATTAATGAAGCATATGTTGTTGAAATCTAAATACCTACAGCTCTTGTATCTATTGATAACAGATATAGAGGAAAATTTGTAAATGATTTAAATAACAAGAATAATAATTTCCACAGTAGAGGTTTTACTAAATTGTAGCCAAGCATTCATCGATTAAACATATGAAAGAAAGATGACATGACATGGAAACACATAACTCAGAGGTGACAAGATATGGAATCTTCAATCTGCATTTCTATTAATTTAGAGTCTGTTCAAAATTACTTCGTCAAAAATGCCCTTTTCTTTAGAGAGATCAAAAAGCCCCCCTTTTTTTAGAGAGATAAAAAATCCCCCAGTTGTCAGTCTTCTCTCCTTTTATTTATACAAAATCATCACTACTTGATCATTAGCGATCTCCTAGTTTTTAGGGAAAAAAGAAGGAAAAATAGTTAGAAAACTTTAACCTTAACCGTTGCATGATTAACATTTTGTTGGTCTATCATTTCAAAAGTATAAGACTTCGAACGATACTTCACTGCTTAGTTGAAGTCTCTCCCTCTTTTGAAGCTATACATTCAACACACTTCTCTAAAAAATGAACAAAAATTTTGGGTGGTGTCGGGAGATCTTTAGTTTCAAATAGATAAAACTCTCTTTGTATTTTTGGAAACTAGTCTTCAAAACCTTTATCAGCAGATCTGATCACTTGCATCTTTAAACTAGGATGAATCAACCATCTGTCTATCTGATTGTTATTGATTTCGCTCAACTGTGAAATTTCTACTTGAACCTCCTGTAAACTCCCTTTGTAGTGTAACTGTTGTTTCACAATGTTTATCTACCCTAGTAGTCTAGAGAAGTCATTTATTTCCAATCCCAGTGCTTTCTTATCCAAAGAATCAAAGATTCCCTCACATTCATCTTTGATTTCTTTGACTATATTCTTGGTTTCAACTATGTTTGCTTCCCATGCTTTGAACATAATGTCTCCTCTTATCTGTTCTGTGACAGAAAGTTTTAAATCTTTTGGCATCTCCCTGTTCCCTGAACATGCGACTACCTTTTGAAAAGTATTCCTTGTTGCTTTAGCCTTCTTTTTCTAGTAAAATAATGTTATCAAGAGATTTGCTTGCCTCTTGAAAATAACGCTGGATGAACTCTATTTTGAAGATCATTTGTTGCTTCTCAGCTTCTATCTTTGTATGGGATTCTAATGAGAGGGCTTGAAAAGCATTCAAGTCTACAACCCAACCTTCTATCAAACTCAATTTATCTTGTAATTGTTTAACGAGCTCACTCTGCTGAGTAACCTGTACCTAACTTATTTGTATCCTCTCGTTCATTTCGTCTAGGCTAGCTTTGAGTGACTAGATTTCTTGCCTTTCAGCAGCTCTGGCCTGTTCTAGACTTTTATCTACCTCTTCTTTAATGTTTTTCTCAGCATTCTTCAACTGATCCTACAATTGAGCTATCATTTGCTTACTCTTATTTATCCGTATTCTCATGCTCTCCACAATAAAGATGTTTGTTGTTGCCATGTCTCCCGTGGAGCCTGCTACCTCTGTAGCGAAATCCTCCTCCTCCAGTTTCCGGCCATCTATCAAGACCCTATGATTCTTCACCATACCCCCTTCTCTCATATGAATTCCTTTCCTTATAATAGCCTTCCTCTTCTTGCTGAAAAAATAATCGGAAGGAGGGATTTCATCTCTGGAAATAGGGGTGAGCTCACCAACATATATATCTCCCATATGTGGGAGTCCAAACATGGACTGTAAAGGAGTTAAGGAAGTTATGGGACTTACTAGCTCTGTATACCTTGTTTCTCCCATAGCCTCAGGTATAATGATATCAACAACAAGTGATGAAGGAGGAGTAGACTTACTAGACTCAGGAGGTGTCCTAGGCCTCCTCTTTGCTTCCGTCTCTTGATTTTTTGTTTGTAAGGCCTCTTCATTTTGTGAAGATCCTTCAGTCTCCTAAGGAACTTTTTCAGGATTGACTTTGTCTTGTGTTTCTTGTCTGAAACCTGGAGCAATATCTTCTTGTTCCCAAGGAGGGGTAATTGCTTCACCTTGCAGCACTTTGGGTAGTACACTCTATTTGTGTTTCTGGAAGGTCTGAAAACTAGCTTGCAAGTTGGACGACAGAGTCTGTACTCTTTCTAACACCTCCTCATAGGTCTTAGTCCCTTTGAACAAGTCGTCACAAGGGGAATTCTTGTGTTCATAAGCCTTCATATTACAATGGGCCATGTGTTTTCCCACCAAATGGAAAGGATTGTGCTTCCTATGCTCGAGGTTTACCAATTTAACCTCCTCTAGCGTTGCCGCTTCAACTTTGGAATGACCTAAGTTGAGCAATGAAAATTTCCCAATCTGAATGGGAGAAACTTGCCAAAATTTCTTTTGAGCCACTTTTAGTTCTATCCCAATTCCACCTGCTACTATTTGATGAGCCACCTCCATACACACCAGTCTGTCAGAGAGGAATTTTGGTAGGGCGTGTGGGGGGATTGAACACCCGAAAACTCTAATGTATGAAAAATTATCCTCTATGAACCAGTCAACAACTACCCTGAGGTTTCCTGTGACAGACTCTGAGATGCAGGGAGGCACACAACCGTACAACATATGATTTAGTGGTATCACTATGAAATGACAAATTTCATAGAACGAATCCCTCACGTTTTCTTCCCAAAGTTTAGAATGATATTCATGAATTGGCTCTAGGAAAGTAGGATTCCAACTCCAATTCATCAAAGGGAAAGGAGTCGAGAAGCATATATCGACCATGATGTATGTCGACATATAAAAGGCTATTGGTTGGCCTTTTGATCTTGTAGTCTAATAGTCCATGACCTCCTTCGCGATGTTATCAAATAAAATCATATCACAATTGAAGCTGTAACCTTATGGTGCCTCGTGCAAAAGAGGTACCCACTCTGCAGGGAAATGGGTGGGACTTTTCTTATCAAAAAGTCTACATAACATCATTTCCACATAAATCACATAATCATTCAATGAGGTCATGGCGTAAATAGCATGGGTATCAGCCCTGAACTTTCCCTCGTTTCTCCACTAGTCTTTGATTATGTTAGGATAGGTTTGGTCTGCCTCCAAACATTCTTTTCTTTGAAAATTACTCACAAATTATTGATTATAAACATACTTGGGACTGGGGGATAATTTATACATTACTTGTACATGTTCCAGTCTGAAAGAGCCAATGAGGACCCCTCGGTTGTCCAAAATGCTCCTTGTTTGTATGCCAATTCGCTCTAAGGCCTAACTGATCATGTCATTTTAAGCCATAAGTCGTGTCTATGTAGATATTTTGTGGAGCTCGGACTCCACTATATCACAAAGCTTGTTGTTGGCGTCATGAGGGAAATTTTTAATTTCATAATCCAGAGTCTCGAAAATCTATCTCCAGGATTTTATGGAATCGATGGCATGTGGTGTTGTATCAGATATAATGTCTCTGTCTAGACTCGAGCCTTCTTCAATATCTTCTCTTTTCTTGGGTGCCTTCTTAGGCGCCATGATACCTGTGTTGGATCAGAAAACTGTTTACAGAGAAAGTGCGTATAAAACCAGGTAAACGTGACATGTAGCAGATGTAAAGGATAGCTATGAAGTTTAAATATAAGACTTTATTAACCTTCAATTTCATGTTAAAGTGAGTGTACAGACACAGACGATGAAAAATTAATGCTTTTTAATGGAAATATATTCCTAGAGATACGCTTTCATGTCAAAAAATATCTTCATTTATCCGTTATTAATGTCGCCGTATATCTGCGATTTTGAAATTGAAGATTCAAACATCACCACCTTCTTCAATTCTCAAAATGCAAAAGGCGGTTTAATTATTTCTAATCCTATTTTAAAAACGAATTAACTTGAAACTTAAAACCTATTTAGAGAAAACACGATTTTGAATTTCGGGACTCCGGGGATCCTGTTGTCAAGCGATAATTCACAAGCAATCCCTGGGTCACAAAATCACAATGAGATTAGTGAGGCGCTAAGACACGTATTAGGGCTTTAATTAAAACAGGTCAATAATTAATTATCCTTTTAACTTTTTTGGAAAAGTGAGGATCATGAGTTTGACTACTGATAGTTCAAAAGCATTTCGTTAGAAGGAAAAACCCAAATCACGAAATATTAAGGGAATGATAACCATGTTTAGGAACTTAATTAATTTCGAGTTTAAAGAGCGCTTTTTGGAAAGCGACGAAAAAGGTGACCTTTATTTCTTTCCTCTTTAAAAAATGTTTTTTTAATAAGTTAAACGTTTTCGGGATTTCAGCAACAGGAAAATAAGATGGTTGAAGATTATACTTCGAGAAAAACTGAATCTCAGAAACCTGAAAAGGAATGAAAGGCTTAGATTTCCCCTTTTTGGACTAAGGGCGGCCCAAGGACTTAGGAAAATATGAAGCTTTAGTTTCCAAAGATAGGAACAATTAAACTTTGTGTCAACAAAGCACAAGTAAATCGAGGTGTGAATCGAACTTGAGACGTCCTTTACAACTTTCCTTCCATTTACATGGCACATGCCAATCGGTATACACCCCTGTGGTCTCACTGGTGATTTTGTATTATGAAAGCGCACCATAAACGTTTTTTTTGTAGAAAATTATGTGATTTATTTATAAAACATATTTAATAGCTTGTGTATTGAATGGTACATGATATATATTGATAAAAAAATGTGTGAGAAAAGTTCAAGTAAAACAAATTCTGATCAACACTATCATAACATATCCAAAAATGGAAAAAAGGAAAGTTCTTTGTAAATTCCGTAAAAAATTAATATGTTAAAAAGACAACCTCTTTGTAAATTCTATAAAAAAATAATATGTTTAAACTGTATGTAAGTTTAACTAATATGTATTGGTTAGTGTTTGTCCTACAGAGGCATAAAAAGAGGATTATTGATCATATTGTTTGTTATCTAAGTGTAGAAGTGCGTAAATGATCGATGAAAAAACTACAAAAGGAAGAATCATATGAATGGAAAAATTATATTCAATATGAGTTTTTTTTTCAATTTTCATTAATAATATACCTAAAAATATTAGATAACATGTTTCAAGCAATCTATTAATTCACATATGTTTAATTTTCTACACTAGTGATATATATATATATATATATATATATATTGCACTGGGGGAATTGACAACTCGTGGTTCTCGTAATCGCGTGACATAGGGTCGATACCAGTCTACTACCACTATAACCCCAGGTGCACCACACATCCTGCAAACATGGAGCACAAGTAAATCAGGTTGTGAATCGAACTTGAGACCTCCTTTATAACTTTCCTTCCATTTACATGGCACATGCTAATCGGTTTACACCTCCACGGGCTCACTAGTGATTTTATATTATGAAAGCGCACCATAAACTTTTTTTTGCAAAAAATTATGTGATTTATTTATAAAATATATTTAATAGATTTTGTATTGAATGGTGCATGATATATATTGATAAAAAAAATGTGTGAGAATATTTCAAGTAACAAAAATTTCAATCGACACTATCATAACACATCCAAAAAGGGAAAAAAGGAAAGTTCTTTGTAAATTCTGTACAAAATTAATATGTTAAAAAGACAAGTTCTTTGTAAATTCTTTAAAAAATTAATATGTTTAAACTATATGTAAGTTTGACTGATATGTGTTGGTGAGTTTGTTTCTTATAGAGGCATAAAATGAAAAATATTGATAAGATTCTTTGTGATCTAAGTGCAAAAGTCCATAAACAATTGATAAAAAAACTACAAAAGGAATAATCTGGTGAATGAAACAATTATATTCGATATGAGTTATTTTTTGAATTTTCATTAATAATATGCTTAAAAGTATTAGATAACAAGTTTCAAGCAATCTATTAATTCACATGTGTTTAATTTTATATAGGGAAAACAACGAAAGAACATAATGTCATCCTAAGAAAATAAAAATTATAGAAGATGTAAATGATGATGAATTGGTCCTTAGCTCATCTGAAGTGGTGTTGGAGGTTAATGGAAGGGGGGAATACTTTTACAAAACTATGAGGTATATAATGGAATGAACTATAGACATAATTTCCACTTACAATAGAGAAATTAATCCAATGATTCAAAGAACCAGGTTATATTTGAACTATAGGAAGCATTTCATGTAAGGGCCCCAATCGTTACGACTTCTAGGAAGTAGAAACTCTGGCATTGTTTTTAAAGCAGGGATGACAAGCAGCGTTTGTATTTAAACAACACAACTTGACAATAAGCACCACACCCATTCGAGCGAGCTTGGAACATGTAATGACTCAGCACCATTGCTTGTCGACCAACTGAACGAACATCACGAGAGCCTTCTAGAGGCAGATAGAAATGACTCCTCATCCGACACAAACAAAACAACGCCTACACGTTAAAGTACAACACCCACACATCCATGCAACATGTCGACATGACGTGAGATGGCATCACTCAATTAAAATGTGCAATCTCTTAACGACTTCGCCAAGAAACCATAATGTGTATAGATTAATTGTATCCTTCTACTCACTAATTCCAATAGCTGCAAGAATCTGATGCTTATGGAATTGGTCTCCAAAATCGAGTGCCTAGCATGCAATAATCCATTATTGGTAACTATAAGTCCATACATTAGGAAATGTGGTAAACTACTTATAATAAAACATGCATTTACCAAATGACATACCTTCCAGCCAGTTGGCGTAACCAGCTTTCCGCTAGTGATGTGGCACCTAAATATCTTCTCAACTTGAGTTTACTTGCGAGAAATATTTTAATTTTTTTCTAAAATCTTAGCGATAAAGAAAAGGAGTAAAGGTGCTTCACATTCAAACACAACATCATTCCAAAAAACGGTCATACATAGAAATTTTGTGACCACAATAATATAATGGAACTATTATAAATTTTCCAACAGTTACAATGTCGGTTTACATCATTTTATAATTTGAACAAATTATTTGGAAATGACTTTAAAGGAAAAACATTCCACATTGCGATTAATATTTTATATGTATATAAAGTGTATTTAAGTGTATAATTAAAATTGACATGAGCGATTCCTTTTCCACAATGCCCAGTATGGGAGTGAACATATTATACTAGATAACTTTCACAGAATTAACCCGTACTATTCACCATTTAACAAGGTATTAACACTAATTAAATATTTACAATCGTTGTCAGCAACCAAGTAGTCGTTGATAATAATTGTTGTTGGATCTAAAGTCAAAACACAATAGTAAAGGAATCAAGGCCCATTCAAATGGCATTGGTAGAATGCAATAGTAGAACACTGACCATTTTAAAATGTATACTTACCAACCCTATCCATTATTCCCAACAAAATTACAGGCAAAAAGAAACAAACGCAGTCACATAAATGAGTTCATAGTCATAGCTATAAATAAAATTGCATTTAAAGCATGTAATTGCATGGTCAAATGAATTGAGGTCCTATCTAAGAAGAAAATGCAGTCTGTTGCAACATAATAATCAATGTCTATAAAATGCCATTCCAGTTGCTATTACCTAAATCAATTCACTGCTAGAATGTCAGTTTGCTATCTGTACATAAATGTGAATCCATGAAATCATGAGCAGTGGTAAATATACATCATTCATCGTTGTATAAATTAAGTAGTCACTTTAATTTTTGTCGAAGTTATGAATTTTCATTTTATTTTAAAGGTCTGAAGTTATCTATTGAATATAAAACTGGAACTATATATTGTTGTCTAACGCGCGGCTAATGTCTAACATTTCTTGTTGTCTAACATATTATATTGATGCAATATTTAAAACACATTAATTGCTACCATATTAATCACTACCAAACCTTACACGAAATTAATCGCTGCAATGTTCAATTCGTTGGGTAACATAAAATCGCAGTGTATCAATGCCAAAGAGACTATCATAGTAAAATAGAAGTGCCAGGAGTAACAACACCCAAAGAAATATCAAAGAAAATTTCCCAGTAACATCAGGTTGCTATTGTAACAACCCTAGTAGAATATATGCTTAAGGTTATTAAGAAAAATTAATTAGGTGATTAATTGTCTTAACATGGTTTAACTAAACTTAAAGAGTTTAATAATGATAATTATTATTTATTAGTTAATTAATTATTATAATTTTGATTAATTAATTAATTAAAATTAATTACCTATCACATTGAATGAACAAGGAATTAATAGAATTTTAATAGAGTTTTAAATAAATTATATTTTTAAATTAAGAGTTACGTACACAAAAAGGGATAACATATTAAATAAAGGGGATAAGGAACATGAATAATGGGATAAAGGGAATTAACTACGAAAGGATAATATAATTAATAAATTGATAAGGAAAGTAATGAAGGAGAAGTCAGTGAAGGGGAAATATGAAGGGAGGAGGTTTACAAAGGAAGGGGATTATCATTCTACAGGAGATTGATGGTGGGGTTCTCTTGGATTTGGAGAGAGGAAAGTTTGTGTTCTGTAGTCAGGAGGATTAGTGTGGAAATGGTTCACAGACGTTTAGACACAGTCCGAGGATATCCTGTGATCATCTGGGCTGAAGGTGTCCTATTAGTTAGTAGGAGTGGAAACAAGGTTTAGGCAGGTGTTTGACCACAGTTGACAGCAATTAACCATATGTGAGAATTAGCATCGGACCAAGGTATTTTAAAATTACATTATTTATTTTATTACATTATAAAATTAATATTCATTGATAGAAAATTTAATACATGTATGTCATAAATTAAAGGAATTATTGAATTTTACGAAATCAAGAGTTCTTGTTAGAATTAATTGATGTAGAATTAGTCGGCTACTACTACATCCTAGTTGAATATATGCTTACGAGTTATTAAGAAAAATTAATTAGATTAATTATCTTAACATGGTTTTAACTAAACAAAGGTGTCATAATAATATTAATTAAATATTTATTGGTTAATTAATTGTTATAATTTTGATTAATTAATTAATTAAAATTAATTACACCTATCACATTGAATGAGCAATTGGCACAAATTTAATAGGGTTAATAAAATTATATTGTTAGAATTAAAAGAGATTAAATTATCTGAGGAGGAATAAGGGGCTTTTTAATAAAATGGATAAGGAACATATGGAATAATAATGGGATAAGGGGCATTAACTATGTGGATAAGGTAATAAATGTGTAGGAAAGGAAATAAATGAGGAGAAAGGGTGGTGAAGGAGGATATGAGCGGAGCAGGTTTAGGAAGGAATGGGATTATCATTCTACTTGATTTTGGGGGGATCATTTTTGGAGGGTTCTCTTGGATTTGGAGAGGAGAGTTTGAGTTCTGTAATCAAGAGGATTAGTACAGTACCGGTTTGATGGGGGGTTTGGAGCACGAGGGCAGGACCCATATATATGGGCATGCAGGAGCTAGGAAGTTATTACAATTTGGCATGGTGGAAACAAGAGTTTGGTGGAGTGTTTGACCTGCAGTTCAACAATGAACAGCCGGTCGACAGAGGGAGTAGCATTAGACCAAAGGTATTTGAAATACGTATATTATTAAATTACATTTATAAAATTAATATTTTTTTTTTTTAAACATATTTTTTTTAATTAATGCCTCATTAATTACTCGTTAATAAACTTACATAATAAATATAAGTATATTGTTTTGTGGAATTAATTGATGTTAAATTAATTGGCTACTACATGGTATCAGGCTTTCGTTCACAATCTGGAGCCTGCAGGGCCCGGGTTCGGCCTCAACTCCAACTCATCCTAACACCAAATAAAACACGAGAAATTTTAACACAAATATAAATATAAATGGAAATACATATTGAAAATGTAAAAAAACAAAATATCACAATAAAAAGAAATAAGAAACTTTAAACTTACCGCATAAACATTCTGAGGGGTTTTACTTAGCATAAGATGCCAAACTTCACTTAGCGACCTAAACCTGACATCTAGAATGAGGACATCATATTTGTTGACTTCCTTCCTTGAGCAGATTATAACTACATGCATGCTTATTTCATGGTGTCAAAATATGGATAACGGCAGTCCAATAACGTAAAATATAAGTGAAGAAAACAACAATCTATAAGAATGAGTCAAAAAGACAATTATTTTAGGGACAATTTAAAGCGCTGACTAGCTTCCATTTTTCTCAATCGATAGTATTCAATACCAATGAACTCAAAATTATAATTAACACAAAATTCAACCTACTTCAAATGATGATGTATATAACTCCTTTTCTATGTTCTTCTGAAGCGCTTCTTCCCATGAAAGAACATCTTCCTCATCACTCCCAATAACATCAGGACCCAGAGTTGTCCTCCAGCCTGCAATTGCCTCTGCAACCATCATATTACCTGCTAATGTATGTCCTGCAACTGGACCCTGCATAGATAGTTGAACCAATCTCCTCATGCCCTTGGGAAACCAATGTGGAATCATCTGTAACAGTGAAGTATCCCCCAGCGGATGAAAATAGACCTTCCCTCCAATTTAAGTACTCAAATAAGCCATATTTACAAACTGCTAAATTCACATTCTTTGCACTAGGACTAGTTGGGATGCTACATGCATCTTGACCAAAGAAAACTGGGAGTAAAGAACACCATATTGTAGGAACATTTTGCAGAGAAGGTCTAAGATTCTCAATAGTACATTGTGACGATGTCCTGCGATGCCTACTAACACTGCCAGTGCACAGACATTTCTGAAGGGAAAGTGGAGCATACATTAAAGTTGCAAGGAAAGCCATATCTCCTCCTTCAGCCATGTCATCTACAGTAGGCATAAGGCCTTCCATTTCTGGGACTCCAAGATTCCTACCAGGAGTCACATTTCGAGAAATATTTATCCTTGCATTAAAAAAAAGGATGTCATATTAAATCCTTTTATCATAATGAAACAACCAGCACATGCCCAGCGGCTGACCTCCCACCAGCTTTGGCCATTAAGGACATGGGTATTGTCGTGACCAATGAGTGATGATCAGAGTAAATGTCCAACAATTTGGTAGATTAGTACACACAATAGCATAAAACAACTCAAGGCACTTTGTATCCTTATGTGGTTCCCCAGATTTTGTATCTAGGAAATTCCTGACCATAGAAGTCTACAAGAAAGCATGCTTCATATTGAGTTAGATTTTAAGGTTCCAACTGTTACACCGTCATTCAGAAAGTAGAATTTGGTGTAAATGCCTCACATAATAAACGCGTCGAAATATAGGGGAACAAAAATAAAAGGCGAAGAAGGGGAAAGTGTAACTTATCTCAGGTCTGGGTAGATGTATTTATATACATGGGGTGCCAAGGACCGGAAAGACTGTAATTGTTCTTACGATCATGAAGAATCTCTAGGCATAATAGAATACAAGCAGAAACGCACTAGCTAGTATGCCAATAATGGAAGTGAGAGGGGAGAGAAGTGGAGTGCGAGTCATGGTTCAGAGCTCAAAGGGATTTGAAGCACACCCGACTTATGCTGAGTTTTTACCTCCACCCATCTAGGGTTAGATCTGTCTACAAGCCATTGGCCAGATTCTGTATCTTAACAGAGATCAATAAATCCCTAATACTCAAACAGTTCTTACATGCATTTGGTTCGATTATATGCTCTTCAAAAGCCTGCCCGTTGAGAATCCCAATAGACTAACAATTTTACATATATTTCATGAGATTACATGCTCTCAAGAGATGAAACAATGAATTAACAGAAACCCAACTCACTTGTTGTCTCTTCTAAGGCTTTATTTTGAACTTTGAGAGGAGAAATAGGGTGCTGGTGGATGTCTCGAGCTTCATATTTCTCACTGAAACATCTTCCCTCTTCACCAAGAACTATGTAACAAAACTACTTGGAGCAATACCGCGATGCGCTGCCAACACAGATCTTCATTTGTCTTCTTCCAATTCATCCTATTTGAACTAAGAGGAGTAGGAGGAGTCGGAGCGAGGAAGGTCTATGTCGATGAGAAGGTGAAGGATGCGAGGAAGGTCTTGGTGGATGAGAAGGATGACATAGGAAGGTGTTTAGGGTTTGGAGAGACATGCGTAGGATTATTTTGGAGGAAGCGGGGATGTAGACTCTATCACGAGGACCCATGGTACATTTCTTATTTATGTAGTATTTCACGAGTAATTTTTTTTTTTATTTTTTTAAAATTTTGAGTGTTTTTAATTTTTATGTGAGTATAATTATTTAAAATAAAGTTTTAGATTACTTATTTTAATTTTAAATTCTTAAGTTAAATTGTTTTATTAATTATAATTATTTTAAAATAAAGTTTTAGAATTACTTATTTTAATTTTAAATTCTTAAGTTAAATTGTTTTAAATTAGTTTAAAATTTTAATTAATTTAATTTAATTAGGTCTTTACACATGCTAATTTAACCAATTTAATTAGGTATTTTGTCTTTTTAAATGAGTAAAAAAAAAAAAATTGAATTATTTCACTTAATTAAAGGGTTTTGAACCCGCGACCCCCACCAAGCGAAGCGCCTTAAGAAGAACACTAACACCAACGCACCCTCATAAGTCTTTACAAATAAATTCTTTTACTTATTTAGATTAATGGTAACATTGTCGGGATTAGAGTGGTATTATTATCAGGAAGATACAGTATGAAGATTAAGACTAACGGGTTTATTACCTAACCTATTGATCCAGAGCCAGCTAACCGAGTTGAATCATAATTAGTGAATGCACTGGAAATCAAGGTAAAGGTTTATCCAGCGCTGCTGATCTTAGTATCAAAATGTATAAACTCTGATTGTCCAAGCGTTAGGCTCATGAGACCGTACACACAATTCGTCGAGTTGAGGGCCAAGTCCCTCCACTCCATTCCACCAGTCAAAGTCAACGCTAAATCTCAATGCAACAATTGACAATGCCAACACTACGCACCAGGGAAAAGCTCACGAGTCAGGCACCAGAGGATATTTAGTTGTAAGATAAAAGTTAAAAGGACTTAGACTAGGATAAGCGGGGAGGAGGCGACATATGCACTAGGAGAGTAAGCATAGGAATTGGAGAGTATGGCGCAAGGATAGCGTAGCTACAGGGCAAGGGAATCATTAGTTTTTTTTTCATAGGGGCAAAGAAATCAATCTTAGAGGCTTAATCCTAACCCTAACCTACTCAATCCCCTAAAGGAGTAATGTCTATTTACAGACAAGTAAAGAAAACTTACGCCTAACCCTATTTCTAGTTTGAGTAGCACCAATTTGAAACGTCCTCGAACTCGCCCTGACAACTTTGGTTGATGTAGGTTAAAGCATATAGGATGGTCATGAATCGAGGGATTCAAAGCAGGGGAGAGTTTTCGCAAGCACCGCCAACATCGCCAGTGCCACCACCACCATCGCTCGAACTGCTCTCGGGGCATATGACCTAATCATTGGAATGGATTGGTTAGAAGCTCACCGAGCTTTGGTAGATTGTTTCACAAAGAGGGTGCTTTGTGTCAATGATGAAGGAAGACCAGTAGAGATCCAGGGTGTACAGAGAAAAGTGTCATTATGCTTTATATCAACTATGAAGGTTAAGCGATGATTGAGACAAGGGTGTCGATTGTATGTAGTGGAAGCAGTGAACGAAAGGAAGGGACCCTCATTGGATTAGTAATCGGTATTGTCAAAATTTAAGGATGTTTTTTCGAACAAGTTACCAGGGTTACCTCCTGAGAGGGAGATTGATTTTACTATTGAGCAAAAACCTGGTGTAGAACCAATATCCAAGACTCCGTATCGGATGACAACACCAGAACTTTGTGAATTGCAAATGCAGTTGAAAGAGTTACTGGACTTAGGGCTAATAAGGCCCAGTGTCTCACCTTGGGGCGCACCAGTAATTTTTGTAAAGAAGAAGGATGGATCCTTACGACTGTGTATAGACTATAGGGACTTGAACCGTGTGAAAGTGAAAAATAGGTACCCAATGCCACGAATAGATGACCTTTTCGATCAAATGAAAGGAGAAACCGTATTCTCAAAGATCGATTTGCAATAAGAGTATCATTAGTTAAGGATTAAGGAAGGTGATATCCCAAAAATTTCCTTTCGAACTCGGTTTGGACATTACGAGTTTGTTGTAGTACCTTTCAGATTGACCAATGCACCAGCAGTATTCATGAGCCTCATGAACGGTGTATTCCGGAAGTACTTAGACCATTTTGTACAAGTCTTTCTAGATGACATCCTCATCTATTCCAAGAATGAAAGAGAACATGGGGAACACTTGCAAATAGTGTTGCCCTGCCTTAGAGAGAACAAATTGTATGTGAAGCTATCGAAGTGTTCCTTCTTCCAGAAAGAGATTCACTATTTAGGTCATATCATTTTCGGTGAAGGAATCTCTGTGGACCCAGAAAAAGTAAAGGCCATTATGGAGTGGCCAGTGCCAAAAAATGCCCATGAAGTGAGAAGATTCATGGGACTAGTAGGTTATTACCAAATATTTGTGAAAGGATTCTGAAAAATAGAGAAACCCATCACCACTTTGCAACACAAGGGGTTCAAGTATGAATGGACAGAAGAATTCGATAGTGCATTCATTGAGCTTAAGAGGTTACTAACTAGTGCGTCAATTCTACGAGTGCCGGATATGGAAAAGGACTTCACAGTCTGAACGACTGCCTCGAAGAAAGGGTTGGGGGTCGTGTTAATGCAGGATGGAGGAGTGATAGCTTATGTGTCAAGGAAGTTGAAGAAACACAAAGAGTTATACACGACTCATGATTTAGATTTGGTAGCTGTAATGCTAGCTCTGAAAATTTGGAGGCACTATCTTGTGGGACGAAACTTTGAACTCAAAATAGACCATCAAAGTTTAAAACATCTCTTCACTCAAAGAGCTCTGAATGCCAGGCAAAGGAGATGGAGTGAGTTTATGAGTGAGTACGATTTTGGTATTTTGTACATCAAGGGAAAGGAAAATGTGGTCGCAGATGCCTTGAGTAGG